>DWDW01001902.1:0-10898 GCA_018245635.1 Mimoniades versicolor eupheme | reverse complement strand
GTATATACAGTATATACATACATATGTATCTGTAAATGTTGTAAACGATATATCTTCATCTATGATTAATCTGGTAAATTTAATTCGACGAAACATTCTTGTTAGTGATATAGGTATAATATAATAGTAAAAGTTGTTGATTGTCTTTCCTCTTCAAAATAAAATTACGTACCGTATATTCCGTTGTTCCCAAACGACTAACGAGTACTTAAATAATAAAGCAATAATAATAATAATAATCATCTTCATCATAATATCACAGTCTCCTGCTGGACATAGGCCTCCCACAAAGAACGCCAGGTCCTGTCCTCAGCTTATCGCCTCCACAGATCGTCATTCCACCTGGCCGGATAAAAAAAAAGTTAAAAGATTCTAATATCCAGGCTTTCTATAATAATCATTACATAGTCGTAATAAAATGAACTAAAATTCCATTTAAACCAGTCACATTTCGCAGTACGCCATCTCTTGAATAATCTTGGAACTACAATTCATTAGTATGTCTTGCTCATATTTGTATATGCCTTTAACTTACTACACTCTGAGCCTGTAATAATGTTACACTATGTATTTCTACTATTAAGCGCTAGATGGCACTGTATTTTATAGTAAATCAACCCGGGGAAAAAATTTATTTTCCGTTTGATATTTTAATATAAACAACGCGACTTCTATTTATTAGTTTTTCTTTTGTTTGTTACATTTTTAGAGAACTGTTGCACTTTATTTATGCCATAAGTTGCTTTGAGAATACTAGTTGTCTTCATATTATCTTCAGCCCGTGTCAGTCCATTGCCGGACGTAGGCCTGAGCGGCTTTTTATCCAGAGTCCTCACAGTAGTATTATCTCACACTTTTATTACATAAAGTTCTTTTGATTATCAAAAACATGCTAAATATATTGTACCAATGATGTTACAAAAATTGAAAGTGCTTTATTAAATAAGATAGGAATTACGAGGTGCTATGCTACGATATAAATCTATAGGTTAATTTTTATTTAACACAATATTATTCCGAAATTTTCGTCTTCAGAACGTTGTTTACAAATCAGAAATGTACACTGATCGGCATACTCAAAGCGTATAAATTGCTAGTGCGGGAGAGAGATGTAAGTAACATGCAGCTGTCCATATGAATAGTAACTGAGGCTCACGTCTGTGTTTTAATTATTGTCATCGTTTAGAAGAAGATGACGGATCGTATACGTTTGTACTAAAAAAATGTGCAGCTTTCATAACCAATTATTATTATAATATTATTGAAATAACCCAAGTATAATTAATATTTTATTTAAATAGGCGAAAAGGAAAATTAACCTAATTGATATAGAGACAAATCTACGATACTGCTGTAACTGATTCATAAGCCAATTATCATAGCACCAAGGTTACTTTTTAGTCCAGTGACCGTGTGAATTCGCCTACTTGCGTGTCGTGGCCTACTTCTTACGAGATAGTGCTAATATTTTGTGCGCAATAACTGGATTCAAAGTACCCTTTCAGTAAGTTCTGAAAGTCAATTAGAACCATTACTTAAGTAAGTGTAAACGAGCATGATAATAACATATATTACTGTACATAAAATATCAAAATACTGCCAACTTGTAATAATAATAATATTCTTATATCTTAACGTTACATCTGGAACTTCCAATGTTGCGTTGTGTTACATTTTTTTGTGTGAAATACGGAGTGTCCTAGTATTTCAATCCTAAAGCGTGGGTCGTGACTAGAGTTCGACATTGCATAGGACTTTTGTGCTATTCACAGTTTCACAGTTTTCACTTGGAAACATAAACTTATATACTTCCAGCAGATTTCAATACTGATAGAGTGTACATGTTTAAAATACATTTTACTCTATCAGCACGGAAAAAAAAAATTTTTTCGTCAGTGCATGGATTACAAGTTTTATTATTACGTAAGATGACGCCTCTTATATCCGAGGGGGTAGACGAACGAGTGTAGTACAGTAAAAGTTCAACGAATAGCTGATTACGAGTGTCACATGTATATTGTCAAATTACAGATTTACTAATTACGTTCGCAAATACTTTGAAAATAATGATCATATACATATTGTCGGTGATATGTTCCAGTGGTTGTTATGACGTAAAATGACTTTATTATAAACCTGGTTGTTATTAGCACTGTACCTTGACGGTTAAGATTAAAGTAGACTGTACACCTTCCGAACTCGTATTATTCCGATTTTTTTGCGGTTGCTAAGAGGTCGCTATGTTTTTGTTTATTAAAGTTGTAAAATAGAATATGTACAATATATTTATACATAATATCCTTAGTACCTATGTGGTATATATCATTAGTTTGGGCTAGTAATTAATCGTGCAATTTGGTATTACTGGAATTTACCAAGAAGTTTCGGAATTTGTACTTTCTTATTAACAAATACGCCGTGAACAAGTTTTATTTAGATAATTAAACAATTAACATTTTACTCCTACGGACAAATTAAACTCAAGTCAGCAAGCTAATTAATATCATAACATGTAGGTATGTGTTTAATCACTGTTTTCATCGCTCTTATAATAATTATATTGCAACTTCTACAATTGCTTCGTATGTAAAAAATCATGCTATTTCTATACGATATTAGCACTTCCATCTGCTATGCCTGTGTATGTGAACGGTTATAGAAACGGTTCGATATGATCCAATAACTAGGATTGAGTTTGATGGGATTTGAAGGTGTACAATCTGTCAAACTAACCAGATAACATTTCTACCTCTTATGTGCGTAAAAGTATTTGTTTCTAACTAAATGAAATAACCGTTACCACAAAAGCGTTTTTTTTACTTTTCAAAGACTTCTAAATACTTACAAATCACATATTACGAATAACTAAAACATACTAAACTTTATAGACGCAAAGTAAAAACATAATATTATTTGCAAATTGTTTTATTTTAAATATTAATCAGAAATGTAATAAATATCTTAAATATAAAGTCTATCGCTTTGCTCATGATAATGTGACAAGTCCTCTTAGTATTACCCTTGGCCGCGAGGTATAACTACATATTTATTTTTTGTGGAATCTTGAACCTTAATGTCACAATTACATTGTTTGGGTACAATTTGTCGAATCAATGAAGTGTGCGATACTTAATGGAAATTGCGGTTCTAATTTTTTTACCAATTTGAAGTTTGTGTTACTTATAAATTAAATAATAGTAATAATGTTCTTGTCCTCAACCCCCATAAGACGTAAACGTAACGGAAGTGAACGTAACATAACATTCCTCTACCTAACTCTTCGGGGGTTACAAGTGCGATGTTACGTTTCTTTTTAAGTTACTATTAGCATATTATTTTCACAAAAGCTGCTTAAATGCGATCAACATTTCTACGCCTTTGAAGAAAGCATCTAACAATAGTACACAGTATGCAAATATCATGATATATTTAAGAAGAAGGCCAAAATGAATGGAGTCATCTTTTCCACGCTGCTCAATAAAGTCAATGAACTCAACATCAACATTAGCTGGATCCAGAACAAAGGAAACGTTACGAATAAAAGGAAATGCTCAAGTGCTATTAGAGCAGCTGTAATCGCCGATTGGATTACCAATTTAGTTGCTCGTACCATCGCTGGCTAATGAGGGGTTCGGGCGCATTGCAGCAACACTAGCGCTTCTGCGAGCGGATCATTGGCGAGTTTTATGGGATTATAGCTGATAATTACCAGTTGCGAAGTGATTAGTATCTTGTGTGGATTCCTAAATGTTTGTAATTGTTCCCGTTTAGTTATTGTAGGCAGTCATTACTTTTCGTACAACATCGTGCTTCGCACAACATTGCCTCAGTTTATGTTCAGGCGTCTTTTAAACAAATTATACTTAGTGTAAACGGATCATATGTATAAATGTATGTATAATTTTTAGTATGGGCATCGTTTAGCATCTTGATTTTAAGTAACTTTTGGAGTTTATTGGATTTCATTCTCTTACACAATAAATTTCACATTTGCTAATACTTTTTGACTTATAACACAATATTGAACCCTCTTTTTTATCTATCATTGTACAGAATTTTGTAATTAGTTCAGCGCAAGTATAATTTTTAACAATTTTCTAGCAGCTAATATTATGACCCGATGTTTGTGTTTAAATGTCCAACTTCAGTAACAGTCTTGTTGTAAGATATCAAATATGTGTGTAGTCGAAAAAAATCAATTAGGATCCTTCGCAAATACCTGAGTTTGCGGGATTTCAGGTGAAGTGTAGAAAAAAACTGTTAGGTATAATGATATTTTAACCAGTATACGAAAACTTATACTCAATTCATATATGTATATTTCCGTTTACCAGCTGAACAAAAACATATGAAGTATATACAAACACCTAGTAAATCTGTAGAATACTCTATAAATAACTGATAACTGATCAGTAAAAATTTGCTCCACTTTTCCCACTTTGCATAATAACTTGATGTTTCCTAACGAAGTGCTATGTACTTTAATATAGCTAGCCCTACCCTTTATGTGTCTTGTCTTGCATCAAAGCTTACGTGTTCGAAATATCTCTAAATTCCTGAGGACTGTTTTGTTCTCGTTTAAAAAATAATATATCTGATTTAAACTTAAAATTGATAAAACTTCTACTTAAATTTTATACAAGATACATATCCTGGAGAAAACTATAGACGTCCCAATTAGCAAAAAGTGTTTTAAACACATTATTTACAAAATGATCACTAATTATGACGTTAGTTCTTTAAAAAGTGACGTGCTATATTTTAAAAAGTTTAATGATTAATTAATGTAAAATTAATCAACAGTAAACGTACCGATATTTCTATATAGATTAAACAAAGGAATATTCTTTGGTATTTCCATTCATAAGATAGGAACTTACGTAGCTTCCGCTTGATATTACGAATACTGTAGTACAGGTACGTACATACGAGTACATATTACGTAGTCATTCTTTTTATAACATCATCGGTGTTCACTGCTTAACGTGTACGAGACCATATAGTATGATATAGCAATAGTAAATTTATCTACCAGCACAAACACGTTATTCATTACATTAATTTAGATGACACAAACGTATGAAAGTATACACAAAAAATATAAAACGATGGGTGTTACCATTTCATATATTTTGGTGCTTTTACTATTTTGTAGAAACTTCTAGTTAATAACGGAGGAGAAATTTAGCTAAGAAGCAATATTTTATAAAATACTTACTTATGTATTATTGATGGGACAGGCATCATTCCTAATTTGAAAATTACCTACGACGTGTTTTAAAAATTAAACGGTGAAAGCTTTTAAATTAATTTTACGATGGCAATTTAATAATTCTGCAAGAGTCAACAAACGTGCAAAATATTCATTTGGTATCTTTTATCACTTCATAAGTTGTTTTAAATAATTGATCCCAGTTCTTTAATTTTTATATACCTACATTTTATGTAATTCAAAACGTGTAGTAACGTTTTTATTTATTCTATAAAAACTAATGTTTCAAATCTTAAAATATTTGCTACCAAGTTTGTATTTTGTATTTTCCGTTTCTGGTCGCGTTCACTGCCACTATTTATAAATATTTTCATTGTCATTGTAGTGTTAGTTCCAATAAATAGGAAAAAACTAACGAGATACGGTAAATGTATCGAAGTAAAAACTATTCTAAAAACTAAATGCTACTAGCATTGTTTTTGATACAAATACAATTGCTTTTTGCTAATACGATAAAGCTGACAAAATCATGATGAAGAATTATTTACAAAGATTTACAGGTTTTAATTATAATAAATATGTAAGAAACAAGTATTTATATGCACATGTTGAAACGTTTAGAAAAATATTTGTTCCTCTTTCAAAGGATGTAGCGCGCACAGGGTTGTATAAGATTTGACAGTAACTTTGTTAACAATGATCGAATTGGTTTATTTTACAGTAATACTTTGTGTTCGTCTACAACCTAAACTTATATAAAGTCCTTCAGAATATTTTATATGTTTTAAGACTGGCAAATGAATATCTAGGTCACTTGCCAATAATTTCGATGAGTTACAAGTCATTCGTTTTCATTTTTGAAAATCGAATACCGTACCCGATTGTACAGATATTTTGGCAGTACATGGGTCATAGCAGAATCATGTGGCATGCCTCAAGGTGGTGTAAGGTAGGTTAGTTATAAATACAGTGCATTCGCTGAGACGGCACCAGTCAGTTCCACTCCTGTCGGCTACATCCACGCTGAAGAGGACGAAAGTGACCAAGTGTTTACATATATTAAAAATGCGTGCTTTTCAGGTAAGTGTTGGTAATGATATCATACATTTTGAAGTTTAATTGAATTTTTAAATATTAGTATTTTGTTATTTTGTATTTGATATTTGTAATTAGTATTTTGTTATTTGAATATATTGTTAGTCGATTGGTTGTAAGTGCGACTGCTGATCCAGAGGTCCTGGGTTCGAATCTCGTGTCAGGAGCTACTGGATTTTTCTAACTTGTAGTTTCAAGTCAACATTAAAATTCATTATATTGACTTGGATTCTGAATTTTTGCCGAGTATTAGGCAATAGGCTCACCCCCTTTTCCATGGTGGGATATAAACGTAACTGGTAAAACATGGGAGTATACTACACTCCTTTGCCTACCTTTGTACGAGGATTACAGTCGCGATGTTACGTTTGTTATTAGTATGTACGTATGTGTCACAAATGAATATATTAGCAACATAGAGAAACATTGGTTTTAAATCGTTTAACTATTTTAATTTCCCTAAAATATCTACGATGTTCAACCTATTTTCGGTTATATTACTTTGTTTGTTATTAGAATACTTAATATAGTTGAGGTTATTAGTAGACTGATCGTTCTTTCTGTCCCTCTAGCCTAATTACAAGTCTCTACTGAAAACGGAGTAAAGCTTATGTATATTGCTTCACGGGAAACTTTTTATGAAGCGATGTGCAATCACGCATACATAGTATTAAAGCGTAGTTATCATTTGTGCGTATTATGTAAAATAAATGTAATGTAAAATAAGGTATTTTGAATAACAAGCGTTGAATAATATAACTATATAAGCAAAACACTCTTTGGAATTCTTAATAATGTTCTTTAACGCGTGTGAAGTCTATCAATACGACAGTGTAAAATCCCAGTTCCATAAGTCAGGCTATGTACTCAATTGTTTAAATTCTGGAATACCTTTGCTGAATAGTAGAAGTGAGGCTACTAGAACCAGAGTGATCTAATTGAATTTTAGGCACTTTTGGCCTATTTACATTTTTGCATTTAACAAATTAATGTTAATCTAAAATACCAGACTGGCCAAGAACTATTTACATAACATGTACAACAGCTCTGGTATTGTAGATTAACGTTTCCAAATGCAAATAAAAAAAGGAAAAGAAACGAAAATGAAAGTAGGCGAAAAGTTTCTAAACTGCAGTTAGGCCTTTCTGGTTCTAGTAGCCTGAAATATAAAAGGGTTGGTTTTAATAAAGATGATGATGATGTTAACATACAAAATTATTACGTACGTATTACATAATTTGTGACTAGAACTTGACTCGGTAAAAAGAGCGAACGTTGATTCATTCATATCGAACAAAACGCAGTAAGTTACGATATGGGAAATACTGTTATCGAATAGAATTATAAGCGGAAAATGATTACGACCGCATCGTACACCATTTATTAGCTTAATACTTCCTGCAATTGTTTGTGCGTATCCATTGTTCCAGTTCCAAATCCACTTGTACAATGAATGACGTTTTATACAAACATCATTAATATTTAATTTTGCACAGTTACACATACATTGTGTTGTCGTGTTTTACGAATGAATGTATTATGTACATAATATGTTACGACATAACTCTGAATAATACGACATTGTAAGACAATTCAATCTATCCGACTTGGCTTTTGCACCAGTGGCTAATGTCTCTGAATTTTGAACGTGGAATTGTTTTTGGTTCGATTCTCACTCAAAATATTTTTTTGTGCGATGACTACGAGTATAAGTACGTTCTATGTTTGAAAAACAAAAATCATTATCTATTCATATTTTCAGAAAAAAACATTTTGTACCAACAAAGCTTAAAATATAATCAGCGTAAAATATAAATTCAGACATATGCAAATAGTGCAAACTTTTATTTTAGAGGCATAATACATATGTATGTATGTATATTTTGTAAAACTGTTAGTATTGAAGTAGGTTGTACTCTGGTAATTATTGCATTTCTCAGTGTGGATGTTTTATACGTACTGCTTTCATTTTCAGGTAATCTTTTTCGTTGCAATCTGTATTGGCGCTAATGCAGGCTATATCGGATATAATGGCTATGGTGGATATGGCGGTAACGTAGGCTATGGCGGTAACGTTGGCTATGACGGTTACGCTGATAACGGCGGTTACGGCGGTGGTTACGGAGGCGGCTACGCAGGCGGTAACGGTGGCCATGGAGATTATTATGTAAATTCCTTTTATTAATATTTTGTATAGAAGACAAGTAATGGACATTTAAATTATTAGTACACTGCCTCGTTGGCCGTGTTGGTTGCAAGTGCGACTGTCGATCAAGAGGTCCTGAGTGCCGGGCCGGGCAATACTAATTTTTTCTATTTTAGATTTTTTAGTAGTGGCTCGGAGTCTGGATATGTGCCCAGTGTATGGCAATAGCCTCCATAGAGACACGTAAACGTAACTGGTCAAACGTGGGAGTGTTCTATATTCCTTTGCCTACCTATTCTGGGATTACAGGCGTGATGTTACGTTTACGTTAAATTATTAATATTATTAATAATGAACATTATTATTAATATTAATAATTATACTCAATATATTACGGTTAAAAGATTTGTAAATACTTATGAACAAGGTTTAGTCAAGATATTACTTCACCCATAACATTACGCACTAATAAATCTGTATAATGTTCAACTTTTAACAAAAAAGAAATGACATTGGCTGTGTCATTTCATATAGTTTGTTGTCATAACGATTGAAAAACCAAGGAGAAAAAGTCTGCTGAACTAACAGTAATGGAGAGACATTTTTCTCGGTGTCGTACTTACGTCAGTAAAATTTTACAATACCGATACTTTGATACCGGTTTTTGCCAATATAATAATTATGTGACTTTTCTTGTTTAAGTATAATAAGTTTTAGGGACGATTTTAATGTTGATTAAAAAACTTAGCGAAATTAATAATATTTGATTGAGTATTAGGCATAATTAGGATTAATGATTAGGCCGGTATTAATTGGTACGTAGGTACATAATGATTTTAGGTACTGTTCTGTCAAGCTCACAGTTATTAATAGTTACAATAATAACTTAAGTAAATCGAAACGTTAAGCAAATTGCAGTTAACTAAATATTTCAAAATGTTTCAATTTCATGATGTTTTGTATACATTGATAATAGTAGAGTAAACAGCCGTGTAATGTTCATAAGTAGGTACAATATGCTATAGTTCCAGACGCAACCGCCGTAACGTCCCATGTTTGCGCCATAGTAAAGTAGCCCAAATATATGTACCTATTCGTGATTACTGTACCTATCTTGCAACATTTGGAAGCCGTTTGGTTGTTTTGAAATGTATTCCAAGCAAACTGTATTGAAGTTTAAAACTTTAAATAACATTTGCGTCTACGTCTGCGTTGAAGTCTTTTGTATGTCATTTTTCTTTGACGTAATAATAAAATGCTATATCGGTATATCGAATAGGGCTTCTTTTTACAAATTTTTTTATATCAAAGAACATATCGAATAAATCTGGCGAAGAATTAGTGGGGTACTTAACTGTTAAAATATAAAAAGCAAGAATAATAAAATCTGTTGGATAATATTAATGTTAATAATTTTATTTATTTACAGGCCTATCCCAAATACGCATTTGACTATGCGGTAAAGGATCCTCATACCGGGGACCATAAAACTCAATGGGAAACACGAGATGGTGATGTTGTCAAAGGTAATAAAAAAGTTTTATGGAATTTATTTTGTTTTATATTTGTGGCTTACACCGCAAACATTTTAATATTATTCAATAATTTTATGAATTCAGGTGCCTATTCGCTAGCGGAGCCTGATGGTACTACTCGCATAGTTGAGTATACAGCTGACAAACATAATGGTTTCAACGCGGTGGTCAAGCGAATTGGACATGCTCACCATCCACAAGTCTACGGCAAGCAATATGAAGAAGGAGCAGGCATCTATGGTTACCACTAGATGGCGCTAAATTCAATATCTATAATTTATTATGACGTTGACTGATAGATGGCACTGAAATGACGGAAGTTTGTGTTTTTACGTGTCGATATGATTTTGTGACAAATGTGATGACTGTGATAAAATGCGCTTTCGTCATATTATGTTATATTTTAATAAATTATTATACAAAGTATTGTTGAGTTGTTAAGGAAACAATAAAATATTTTATTTAACGCCATAATATATGAGTATTTTCTTTTTACGATAAACGGAAGAGTTTCCTACTTTAGATTCTTCCTGAACATATTCATCATCGTTATATGGGGAGCTCGTGCATGAAATATTGTCGAGTGGTCATTAATAATAATGTTCGATTATGAGTAGGCGCGAATGTACTATGAGTTTTCATCAGGCTATTTAGTACCTGTATCATTGAATATTTTCATCGTAATGGCATTTATTAACGCTAAGTATTGCGAGTATTATCTTCTTTATCAGGTCAACAACTCCAATTTAATAACAATTGAAAAAAGGTTTTAATTACACAAAGTGAAAAATTAACCGGAAAGATTTGTTTAATAATACGTAACTTCACGCCTATAATCCCCGAAAAGGTAGGCAGAGGAATGCAGAACACTCCCACGTTTCACCGGTTACGTTTACGTCCCACTATGGAA
>DWDW01001901.1:0-10899 GCA_018245635.1 Mimoniades versicolor eupheme | reverse complement strand
TCAGCTAGATAAATAATATAATCGATTAGATTAATCGTACCAGGTGTTACTTTGTGGAAATCGATCAACAAATTGGATCAGTTAACAAATTAATCCAATGTTAATTTATAACGAATTGCTTTGGATTCTATAAAACTGAGGGAACTTCGTTTCAGGGCGAAACTTGTGCGAAAAATTCGGATCGTATATTGCTATATACATTTATGTTGCTCGAATTCGTGCGCGATGGTACATTTACACTATAAACCTCATTACGTACCCATCATGGGCTGGGAGCGCTAATACTTACAATCCCATAAACCGCCACAAGCCTATCACTAGTCCCACTATATATTGGAAACATTAGAAAGTGATCGACAATCTCGGTTCAGTACGGGCAATTTATACTATTTATACATTATACATGCGTTCCTCCATCATGTATAATGTGGGAGAAAGGAATATCGTGCCACCGCCTGGTACTTAAATGTCAATCGATATTACATGTACTGGTTTAGCCAGAAGCACTAGTCGCTTAAAATTTATAATCCACACTTTCATACTAGTCCTACTTTATATTTATTAATGTTAGAAGTTCCTTGAATCATTCAGTGACATTATTCCAATATGCGGGTAGATGAAGTTTTGACATTCTTAATAACGGACAGCGCGGTAGCCGCCATTCGCATACGAGACGGCTAAGCGAACAGACGTCTCAACTGCATAAATGATTTTATGTTTTAACAAAGAGAACAAAAATGGAGTCCAGTAAACATAAAATGATATTGCAATGATGTTACCGTACTCAATCGTATTTTGCTACGCTTAACCAGTAATTTTATAAGGTTCGTGGTTTAAACTTTGTCCGCGAAATATACACTTACCTTTGAAATAAAACGGGAAGTAATGGTGCCTAACAATGGAAATAGGCAGGGTTTAGCGTTAGTGCTAACACTGCGAGCTAAAATACAATAACAATAATAATATCATCTACACACAGCTAAATGACTTTCTCACAAATCACTAAAATACTTTCACAGAAGACGTCATTTTAGAGAGATTCACAGGAAAAGATATATCCATAACTTTGGCGCGAACATTACAAAAATCTTTTGGCTAACGCCTATATCATTGTTACATCGTCACGACACGTCCGTTGCGAGGTTGTCAAAGAACACCGCGTGTCAAATATGTATGTTATCAGATAATTAATTATTGTGTACAGTGCACATAATAAAGGCCAAGTGAGTTTGACATATTTATATGACATATACAATTAGAAATCATATCATGTTGTAAAACATCGCGTGTATCTAGTGATCGGATGCTGCTGATAAGATAACGCTCGCGGCGGAGATTGATAACCGCGTGTGGGCTGTTTACCTTACCTACATTACTTATCTTGTTGCGAAACGTTTGCATCTTGGGAGATCAAACACACAGTAAGTACACGCAAACACACACACACACACACGTACGTATAGTTAAGTTTTATTTGTGATAATTTTCGTGTTCACAATTATTGGGGTTCCGTTTAATGGTATCCAAAATACGTAACACCACAAGTGCAATACCGGAAGACCACGTTACGTTTACGTCCCACTATGGGATAGGTGGTGCGCCTATTGTCATACACCGGGCACAGATCCAGAGCCACTACTACAAAATCTAAATTTAAAAAAAAAATCTGCCCGACCCTGAAATTGAACCCAGGACCTCCCGATCGGCAGTCGCACTTGCAACCAACACGACCAATGAGGTAGACGAGTACTACAGCTAATCTTGAATAACATTAAATTTGGATATAACATACACAACATGTAGTAGGTATATTATCCATACAAATAAACATCAGTATTAAATACAAGTGGTAACGAAGCGGTGCCGACCCGAGATGGCGGATGTTGGCGACTGCTAGCCACAACATCCGCCGCTGACTAAGTTGGAACTGGAAATATCTCCGAACTAGAAACCTATTTAAAGACAATGTTTAACAAGTTTCAACATTTTAATACATTAGTCATGGACACGTGAAGACGTTTAACACGAATACTAACTAATATTCCTATTTACAATTAATACTAAACGTAATGCATAGTCTTTTTGCAGACCTAATTAAATTTGGTAGCATAAATATATAAATTACATCTTTACATAATCATATAAAAAAAGTTCTTCTCCCGATGGAGGATCCTGAATTAATCAATTAGCGGTCGGATCTGGTGAACATTACTTTCCAAAGATCCCAAAAGGCCTTACATTTATCATCATATACTTTCAGATCACCTTTCCATCTCTATTAAGAATCATCACCAAACACTTGCTTTACAAAACAATTCTCGAATTCCTTATTCGCTATCACATTCTTCTCGGAACTATTGAAGAGTGATTATAGCCGAGACATTTCAAATTTCATTCCGAGTATTAACAGGATTAGCGATTTGTTTGTTTATGCAGATGTTCTGCGAATCGGCGTGCATTAGGCTAGGAATTTTGCTAACGTTGCTATAATGGCGACTACACACTCTCCTTCACCTCAAAAACATCGCACAGCAGAAGCATATCCGAATATTTCTGACGGTGCGGTGAGCGCAATAGAAATTTAAACAACTGACTGTGTAATGAGCGCCTAACATTGAATAGATACTCAATTAAAATAATTGACAAATTCATAATAATTCGAATGATTATAATTGACTATTAAACAGTTTTTCTAACATATCCAATGTAAATTTATGAACACGTCGTACACGTGAGAACAACTAACCGATAACACCTATACAGAATCCAAGCGTTGGTATAAAACATACAAATTTAAATATGAACATAGTATTTACATCCAACTCAATAGAGACCTTAAATATTAGCAAGTAATTACACGGTTACCAGCGGAATGTCGTACTTCGTCTCGTAGGCGCGTGAGATTATGGAGCAAACATAATGAAACATCGCGAGCTGTAACCGGGTCGGCCTCGTTTCCGGATTTATGATCGACCTGCACGGTGTCATGACTGTTTAGTATGTAATTATGCGATTTTTAAATGGTTCATAGTATAATAATGACAATAATGACTGGTTTATTTATGTTTCGAAACCGGCGCGCCCGTGTGATGAGTGATTAATGTAAAAGAAGCGTTAAGTCTGTAGGGATAGATGTGTTCACGTCGTACATCATCATCATCATCATCATCATCACCAGCAGTCTACCTCAGTCCACAGCTGGACATAGGCGTTCCCCAGTAAGCGCCATCGCGCCCCGTCTTCGGCTTATCCACCTCATGTAGAAAATTAAATATTGACACCTAAATTTACTATAATACATTGAAGATATTCTCAATTGGATTTTGCTACTACATAATTATTACACATGTAAAAATCATCAACGTTGAAGGAAAACATCGCGAGGCAACCTTGCACAGCACAGGTTTTTCCGTAATGTTCTTCGAGGCATGAAAACTTTCCCACTCGCACTTAGCCAGTGTGGCAGATTGTAGCATTACGCTTCTCATTCTAAAAAGAGACCCATCTCCAACAGTGGACCAATAAAAGGATTTATCGTAACGATGACTTTAAAGAAAAATCTAGAACGACGGACGATTAAACGCAAGCACAAATCACCTTATCTTGAAACTCTCTCTTATCCGTAACGCAGCACACATGATCCACGGCACCACATCACCAGCACGCTCGTTTAGTAAAAATAAAGCAGTGCAAAACCCTGTCCAACCCCAACTGCAAGGGTAGTGAGTACCAAGGTCAGATTGTAGTCGTATTGCAAAGGGCCCGCGCGATCGATATTGCGTGTGGGGGACGACGAGCGTTGTGTGAGATGGCAGTCAATGTTATAAGGGTGGGAGCAGGACGGATAGTAAAACTGCACACGATTCCCTCAAGTCCTAAATTGTAAACAAGTCGTCACTGCGTCTTTTTGCGTTATATAAAAAAATGTAAAATCCCAAATTAAAATTTAGTGTAAGATCTGTCCAATTTAGTCATTAATATTTTTAACGTCAATTTCACTGTGCTCCCTGCCCACCTCGCAAGTGACCTGGCGTTGCGATATAATAATAACCCCATTACATAAAAGGGTCTCCACAGCTTTCACATAATAACCAGTTAGATGATTCATATGAACCATTATAACACATCGACATAAGAGTGATAAAGTTACGCAATGTAACATAATATACGATTCGAATAACACAGAAGATCAAGTAGTTGAGTGTGCTGGAGTATACCGTATATTAAATCCACATCTACGTATGAATATGAAGGTATTCTACAGTCACACTTAACCGTCTGTTAATTTAATTTCATACACCCAAAGGTCAGTTTACTAAATTCAAGTGACAGAATAATAATATAAAAGAATTTTATAAAAGACTGGCTCATTGCCCGGTATAATATATATTGAAATAACGAATTAAGTAACTGTCCCGAATTAAACAATTGTCAAACTGTTTCCTTGCATCAATAGTTTCACTCACATTACTTACCTTCGTGGGGATATTTTAAGACTGCAATTAAATAATAATAATAATGAACATATAAAATGAAAAGTCTAAATAAACAGACTATCGTAACATATATAAATTAACAAAATCCTACGCAACTTGGCAGTTTATATCTATAGAAATACAGATTATAAATACCTTCAGTAGTATCGCACGTGATTGTAAGAAAAACATGTGTGCTCACCGTACCGAGTTTGTAAAATACTTCATCCAAACGATAATACTTTGTATTATGAATCATAACTTACTTCATGAATTACAAATAATTACGTGTATTAATATCAAAATTTAACTGACGACGATATCTTATCTATATTGTATCGCACAGAAACATGAAGAAAATTCTTATGAAGAATATTATACTGGAGAATATGAGATTGAACCCAGCAAAACTTTTATATACAAAGGTACGCCAGAAAGCTAAATAAAACATTCATAGTTTACGTTCCTACTGTTAATGTCAGAAAGCTATCAATAATCTTTGACATAAGAACCTCAATAAACTTCCAACTTCAAAATTCAATAAATTAAGGTCACTGCTCGGTCACTAGTCTATTTTATTTTAGCTCATAAATAACCTACATATCAACTGTTTGATGAGAGGCTGATTTTCGCATGCCATTATCTACGAATTTAAGAACGTTACTTTAATCATTTTTAATACCTCCAATATCATAAAACATTTTTAGTGACCAAATATTAAATACTATTCTTATGCCAGGCGATACACCGCCCTAGATCTATTCGAACTCAAAATTATTATTATATCAGCGAACGAATTCTCGTTTAACGTAGTTGCATAATTACAAAATCATATAGGCACCTAATCAACACCAATCAAAACTCAACTCTATTGATAATATACATAAGTACTATATTGTGTTGAATATAATGTATATAGTTAAGGTATGCGACACATTGGCTGAATACAAGTTCTACCAGTTCATAATGGAGCTATCTCGTAAATGTCTCGCGATAACAATTAAGACAATTCAATTACGTCACTGTGCTTCTATTGGACTAAAGGTCAATACCCTTTTGAAAAATCTCGAAACCTCGCTAAAATTGGACTTCAATTAGACTAAAGTAAACGTAACACTGTAACATCACGCCTGTAGTCCCCGAAGAGGTAGGCAGAGGAATGCAGTATACTCCCACGTTTCACCAGTTACGTTTACGTCCCTCTATGGAAATAAGTAAATAAATAATATATGTATATGACAATAACAAAAAACCGAAACTATAATGATAAATATTGCAATAACAATAATGATGATAATAATAAATCCTCATCTGTTTTAAATAAGGTTGAATACAATTAAATACGTTATGAATTATGCAACAATGAAACCTTTAAAACTGACTCTCGATGAAGCGAGAAGAAAAATGATGAACACACGCAGAACAATTTCATGGTGTTTCCACATCAAGAAGAAGCAGAAAGTAGCACAAAGCACTAGCATAAAAATTTACAGAATTACAACAATGAAAAATAAGTCGTTCGAAAATATTCTTCGTAAGACAATAAGAAATTGAGGAATATTTACGCACATACTCTGCCATTTAGCACTGGAACATCGTGGTCATGTAACAATCTCTCTGCTCGTAGGAAGATCGAATGGTATCGAGCACAGAACGCCTAGGTATATAATGAAATAAGTGAAAATATACAATAACTCGTAATAAGTTTCAATGGCTCATATTTTGTAAATTATTATTCTTAACAACGGTTATTACAAAGGAACATTAAACTCTCTATTATACATAATACATGGCATTATCGAACCTATTATTAGTTGAATGAAAATACTGTACTTGCACGTAACTCAAAATCAACTCTATTCTTATCAAGATAAAGTTTATTTTACAATAGTAAGTTGAATAGGTTAGTAACTCGTCAATGTCTACAAGTTAGATAAACATTCACAGTTAATCTCTTACAATAATGAAAGTGAGTTTATTATGTATGCCTCGTTGATCTAGTAGTGGCCAGCGCAACTGCTGAATTAGAGGTCCTGGGTTCTGGCCTCGGAGCCGGCAAAGTACTATTGGGTTTCTCTTATTTTAAATTCTCAGTTTCAGCTCAGTCTGCACTTGTGTCCGACGTATGGCGAATGGCTCACCACCTATTCCGCGGCGGAAAGTAAACGTAAAACTAGTAAAAGGTGAGGGGTTCACTACGCTTCTTTGACTATGGCTTCGGCGAAGCGTTATGTTACATACGTATGAATGAAATAAAAATACAAAAACAAGATGAGCATTATGAATCAAATAAAACCGTGCAACAGTGAAAGTGTAATCCGGTAATTTCGCGTTGTACGTCATAAAAATATATACCTAGTATAAATACAACTTTTCTGTCGATACCGTGACTAAATACGAAAAAACGTTACTTTAAATTGTTAGCGGACTTATTGAAATTGTCTTTGTGTCCGATTCAAATGAACACATTCGTTCCACACTACTAGTGATCTAGTACATTACGACCTACTACCAACCTATCTACTACATTACTAGTGATCCAAATGGATTTCCCCCTTTTTAAGCGATTTTGCAGTAAAAACTGCCATTATTATTGGACTGCTGGTGTTATTATTTTGTATGTGTATATGTGTGTTAAATGTTTGTTTCAAGGTAATTACGAATAGCGGTTTGGGTTTTTACAAAGTTTCGTAAAAACGTGTCTAAAGTGGGATTTATGACTTCGGGATACACAATTATATGTAGATTATAGTGAAGAGTTCAAACCGAGTCCTGCATTTTGCTTTGCTTTTATGCTTTTAATACTAGACTCTAACCGTACAACGCTGGGCACGATTGTCCTAATTCGCTAATAAAGGGAAGTACAGGATAGTCATATTCATCAATATACGATACAGACGGGACACCCGACTGCCTTCCTGTGGTTTCATATATATAAAAGTTCGGGTTCATATTTTGTTACAATTTTCCGGGAGTGTAGCAAAGGTATTTCTGTGCTGATAGTTCCGATACCGACTCATGGGTGAATCAGGAGTCTCCGATGTGAAGAGCGAGAGAGATATACATATGTAGTGCTGCTCAACTTGACTAATCTTTTGCTCGACGCCACATTATCCGGACATCAGCGGGTTTCATGATATAAAGTCTTTAAGGATAGATATATTTGGCAATCAGTGGTGTCTGCTTGCCCCGTAAGAAACGTGGCGTGATGTTAATAAAAAATTAAACAGATAATTACAATAGACATCTTCTGAACTCTTTGATCGAAGCTACTGTATAACGCAAAATATTAATTGTACGCTCGTTTCTACCGCGTGCTTGTATGTGGAAAGAGCTTCTCTTCAAGGCATTACGAACAGACCTCGGAACCATCGTACAAGGCGCTCAAGGTGATCTCCTCTAGCGATTCCTCGAGCACTAGTAACATTTAGTATGGTAACCAGTATTACCACAGTATTTAACATGTGTATGTGATGGATGTGTTTAGTCATTAATGTCCGACTTAAATCTACTAACATCTTACTTAGACTTTCTAGTAGTGGCTCACCATCTATTCCATAGTGGGACGTAAACGTAACTGGTGAAACGTGGGAGTGTACTACACTCATCTGCTTACCTCTTCGGCGATTACAGGTGTGATATCATGGTAAAGATAAGTAATGGTAACAAAGTTAATACAGCTTTTAAAGGCAACAATAGTTACCAACCTGGTACCGTATGAACGCAATAGTCTAAGGCACTTACATAGTAATATTTACCAACGATTAACATTGAGAACCGTGGCGGGTGACATCATAGACAAAACAGAACATTCGCGAACGTAAACCAAATGTACGTACACGAGAAACCTTTTAAACTAAAACTAAACACACATTAACATTCACGACGCTAGTAGCACACTGACGAGAAATAGGCTGGGCTCGAGAAATGATGACATCACGTTTAACAGTAGACTTACCGCAAGTGATGTTGTTAGCGTGCACTCATACACGACCGCAATGTGGTATGGCTTTCATGTTAACTACATTATACCCGATGTAATGTCTAGGCAATATAAACATATTTAACGCTAACTTCTTATTCGTATCCTCTTATTCTTGCAAACATCTGGGAGTCAATCTTAGATGATGATGAGAGAATCTGTAGACCTTAGAGACGGCAGACATATTATGACTAAGGAAAAAACCTTTAAAATATTACTGGAGTTAATAATCTTTGAACCATATTAACTACAAATGTGTAAATTAAATCTAAACAAACCAATTTATGTAATTTATTACCACGTACATAAATTGATTAATACATAAACACTTGTCTTAAATTATGGCAACACAAAAGTTCCCGCCATTTTCTCCTAGTGTCGTCGTACGTGTAAGTGGCAAAAGTAATAAATTTACTCACCGCATTCCCAAGCGCAAGCCGTTACGGTTCGAAAATATTTGAATCTATCTCGGTAAATCTTAGCAATGAGCAAAAGGTACAAAAAACAAAATACGCCAATGGCGGCTGTTACGAAACACAAACCACGCGTTTTTTAAGCGTTTCTTACAAAATTATTTTAACCATGGAGTGTTTTACAATCAAGAGCGATAAAACTGAATGATTATACTGAAGAATGCATTACTGTTACATATTTTACCGCGAACTAAACAAATTCTCTTTATTTCTAAATAGATATATATAAATTAGTCCTGTATGTTAACCCGAAAGCTTTAATACAACTTCAACACTCATAATTTATCAAACTCGGCATCAGGCGAGCACCTTTGCACCTTAGACTTAAACCGGAAATCCGTTGAAGTAAAATTCCGCTCTCCATCTGAATTCTGAATAAAAAACGTCTAGGAAATATGTTCTTCTATATTGCAACTCGTTTTTGTCAAAGTCAAAGTTTTGCACTGTGTTTATGCCACCACAAATTAAAGCGTGCACTGCCAGTACAATAGGCTCTCTTGGATCAAAAATATGGGTCAGCCTCCAGCAATCATTACCTCCCTTCTTGCCCTTAATCATCAGTTATTCCTCATTAACCAAAAGTAACGGATCTCCGTTTCGAAAGCCCCAGCGGCATCCACCATCACGAGTCATAATGACGAAACAGCTTTTGTTGGTTTCGGTGGAAACGACATCAGCCATTCGACGCGGTCAGCCACCGAATTATCGGTCACGCATCACGATCATCAAACAAAGGCTGCGTAGACAAAAACTTTATTGCCAGCAGTTATGTTACCGTTCTCTAACTTGCTGACCTTTCGTCACTTTTGCCGACACTTCCCGGCTGCTGAAAGCTGGGAAGTGTCATCTCAAAGCAATGTTCACATTTAGTAAGCTGTAAATGGACTCTTATTATGAAATATGCTAAAACGAAAAATACGAGAATGATCTTTGTTTAAATACAGTGGTTTAGATTACGTAGCCTAACACTTGAGAAAAGAATCGGAAGGAAATCCTTCGTGAGACTTAAAAGTAACTGGTGAAACGTGGGAATGTTCTACGTTCCTCTGCCTATCTCTTCGGGGATTACAGTCGTGAAAATACTTTTTGTTTTTTCTAACTGTATTATAAATAGGTAGTTTTCTCACACCCTCATTGAAGATAATTTTAAATGGGTTTTCCCATTGAAATAACGCGACTAAACAAGACGTTGACTCAAGTTATCCTTCACCCAGCATTAACATTTTTTTACCTGGTATCTTAGCAAATAATACAATTTTTGCAAATCCGAGGCGACAAGGTCACCACACCGAAAGGCTTGGGATGTAGTCAGAAGTCAATTTTGAAATCTTTCCACTTTGCGACATCACATTCTTCGATCGACTCCTGAATTAGTGACATCTAGTAGCAGCTGGCAGATCGAGAACTTGATTTCTGTTTGTAGCCATCAACAACAGCCGTTAAACTTAAACCACGTCACATAAGCCTGTAACAAGCTTTAAGTACACTTTTATCATACAATAATCAATCATAAAATCGTCAATAGACCTACCACTTATTCCATAGCGGGACATAAACGTATGGTGAAACAAGGGAGTGTACTAGACTTATTCGGAGATTACAGGCGAGATGTTACGTTTAGCACACAAACACACGTATGTAAGGTTTAGAGATATTTGGCACTCAGTGTTCTATGCCTACCCCGTAAAGTATATGTGAGGATGTAAGAATAGAAAAGTATTGGACATTTATATGTAACACTGCCAAATCATACACCAACCAAGGGAAGAACGTATTAGGCTTCCCAAATTTGCGTCGAAAAATGCGTGCCTAGAATTGGCACTGAAAGCTCAGCAGACCAAATGTTTGGATATCATTCCAAATAGCTGTCTCGACAGACCAATAACAATTTGGCACGGAGCACGCATCCATTAGTTTTGTATTTCTCTGTAGGATAAGACGAGTCGTGAAATATATACAGTAGCGGAAA
>DWDW01001900.1:0-10900 GCA_018245635.1 Mimoniades versicolor eupheme | reverse complement strand
ACCAGTGACGGCTTAACAAATTGTGGTCCATCTGACACATACGGCAAGAGGAAGATAAACATTCGTGGCTGAATAAAACATTACGTAAAAAAATATTTTTACATACATTCAAAATATTTAGTGCAATATTTTTTGGTAACTGTATATAATGTCACGATCTACTTGTTAAATTCTACGGCCCACTATAGAATAGCGAGTGAGCCTATTCAAATACACTGAACACAAAAGCCGACTACGAACCCAGGACCTTTCGGTCAGCAGTCACGCTTGTAACCATCGACCAATGATGCCATTTGGGTTAAACACTAACCCTTAGTGTGCTTAGGAAGCATTGAAGCAATAGTGAGGTCCTTCGTATACATAGGCATGGAGCAATGTAAGCTGTAAGACATATGCTTATAAACGTTCGCCTAGGTAGCAAGATGTTTAAAAATTCTGCCTCCGTCTTTGCGATTCTGGGTTCGAATACCCGTTCTTTACTTTACGGCTTTGTGAGGGTCTCCGGTGTATTTATATACCCACAAGTTATAACGGTGGAACATAACATCTCGAGAGAACCCACTTGTCTGAAATTTTAATACAATGTTCGTTATAAGGTGCAAAGTCGACATCTTGCAAATCGTCAACGGTCTTAATCATTTTTATTCTGAGAGAAGATTTAACAATTTATAGGGATGGGCTATGAAAAGATTGTTCTCAATAAATAATAAATGTAACCAGTCTTTGAACTAGCGAATGCTAGTGACATTTTTGAAAATATTTCCGTAAGGTAATTAATAATTACTTTGCAACAATAAATTATATCTTGCATCATAAGCGCGCACGGTTTCAAATCTTCTCAACATTGGAAGTTTCCATAATACGGGATTGCAGGCTGTTTAGACAAACATGCAAAGCGCTAATGCCCCTGGGACGCTGACATATTGCATATGGGCGGCCTATTGTTGTAAACATTCCGTAAAAAATGTGTACAACTACAGGTGTTGCACTTATTTACCATTTCATCCAAATAAAAATAAGTAACGTTTGTGAGATTATAGATTGTCACACCTATACAAGTGAAAGATGAAGCCTTAAAAAGAGTGGCAGTCATTTCCAAATCGAGGAGAACAGGTCTATAAGCGGCATTCGATAATATGATAATAAGCTATATTTTAGTATAAACAATTACTTCAATTTAATAAAATAAGACCATATACAATCTTGACGTAAATAGATAATTCACTGTCCTGATCACCACCTTAGGTCACCAGTTTAAAATAATTCTTTAGTAATTATATAAAACAACTGGTTAAACGTGGGAGTGTTCTACATTCCTCTGCCTACCTCTTCGGGGATCACAGGCGTGATGTTCCTTTTTTAATATAAAACAATCCGAAATCATTTTTTCGTCGCATCTAATTTAATAGTTCTTATAATGGAATCTGAAATTCGTGAATGTAGGAGAGTGTTACGAGTAGGATATTTTGCATCTATGAAGATATTCGAAAATTCTTTCAATTAGGAGTTTATGTTTAGGTAATCAAAGCTAGTTTCACATCTTCTGATATCAGGAATAATTTTTAGTTACTATTAGAATACATGATATTCAATCGATGCTAACAGTAGACAAGTTCTTCAAGTTCATATTTCTACATATGTATGTGTAGGAAACATTAAGCATTGCGTGCGTACGAATTCGCAAACACAACTAATAAGAATGTAGGATTGGATTTATCTAAAAACGTTATCAAGCCTATTCGGGGTGAGTAGGAAATGCCGAGCGTCCCGCGTTCCATAGTCACAACTTAATTAAATTGCTCGACAGGTATTTTAATGAGAGGTTCGGGTTATCTGAGACTGGTCAGAATGGGTTCTAACAATGTGTAATCGCTATGTGATACAGCCATGTAAATGGACTGATGTTATCTTCATCAGCAAAATTATGTTCGTCGAATATCACTATTCCTGGAGACCGACAGATACCAAATGAGGAGGACAAGAGCTTTATAGGAGAATAAATTTCGACGAGAGAAAGTAACATAGAGAGAAAGAAGTAAAGTAAAGGCAAGTAGAGGTAGAAAAGTCGTTAGATATAATTATTAAACAGACTGACTAGAGCACCAGTTAGAATGAGGGCAATTAGAAAGGGAATATTGTCCTCCTAATGTCATGAAACGCTTACCAACGAATTGCATTTTTAAGCGAGTTCCCAAAATAGGTACTTAAGCTACAAGCTCAACACCATTCCAATTTACAACAAAACATGAAGCAATCATATTTATTCAATCTACCCTCAAACCCTGCCTCACCCTCGGATGTTTTCATCCCCATAGCAGCAGATTGCCAATAGAGGTGAGGCACATTAAAATCATTGCGAATTTTCGGAATAAGCAAAAATATTCACAAATTTAATATCACGAGGCGCTTGGTCAAATGCAATTTATGAAATGACTACCCAATTCTACTTTACAATTTCCGTAGATGTGTGCGGAGGGTCGACAAAACAAGAATGTCTTTAGAAATATTTTTTATTATAACTCGTTGCAACTCTGAATTTGGAAATATCTTGATATTTATAACGATTCGCTTTAATAAATCAAAATTGAAGAAATACGAAGTAACTAAAGGATCGAATCAAAATTTTAAAAACTGTGGCACTGTATTTTAAATGTTATTCGTACTTTACAATAAGAAATGAAAAGATTCTATTAGTGTCTAGATAAGATAAGTAACTGTCAATCTGATAAAAAGAACATATAGAAGCCCTTAGAAAATTCTGGTTATCGGTAGCAGGTAGATCTTACACATTTTCTAAATAATTACAAATTAATCTATATAAAATATATATTCTAACTATGTATACTCGCGTAATTATTGGATACAAATTTATTATTGAGTATGACAACATTTTAGCAGCTTTTTCATCTGACGGTACATTTGCGATATGCTATTACCAAAATCCCCGCGGCCGACTGATTTGTACGGTTACATTAAATCTAGACGAATTTATATTCCAACGTTTATACACTCGGTTAATCTTATCATTGTTAAGCCCGCACATGCTCCTCTGCTGTTCTTAAGCCTCTGTTCACGACGAAGCCCGTCAGCCTCCCTTTGTACCAAAAGTACTCAAAAGCTTACTTTTAAGGAATGTGTTCAACAAAATTTTCTTTCGGAGTTTTGAACGCATTTGCGTCTAACCTTTCCCTGTAGACGGTAAACTTGTATTGAGGGACTGCCTTGTGCATCGTACAACACAATCCTCTGTCGAAGACTATAGTTATTCCTAATATTAGTAACAAATTTATTATTATGTATGTGTGTATGTACTCGTATGTATGTAACCAACCTAGTACATACATTTCAATTCATCAAATTCTTGAGTTTACTTTGACATATCGAAGTGTATCTAATTCCTCGGATTGGACTCTGTGTGTATCTATACTTGCTACTAAACATCTTTGTTTGCATTCAAGTCGTCTTTTAGAACAATAGCTATTAGTATTTGATGATCGTACGGCTCATATTACAATGTGGGATACAAAGAAATGGCATGTCTCATTGATGTCAGTCCTATATAATATAGAACAGAGACGTGTTCAGACTACAGTAATACCAAGCCTTCAGATACAGATGATGTGAGATAAAAGTCCTGTACGTAATTCATTAATTCTCTATAACCACATAAACTACTCGAGTGCCCCGAACACGTCAGTCTAAGATCCCATTACTTTCCATATCTGTCCACTTCATAACGTCATTAGCGTGAACCATTCTCATTTGCATCCGAGAAAAATAGCCTCTGTCCCGTTTCGGGGATTCGGAGCACGTTTGCCCCATTCCCGGACTATTGGGAGAAAACGACGGGAATATCTTCCAATACTGTTTATTTCTTTTATCTGGGTTGCGTTATTTTTCTTTCCTTCATTCGTACGAAAAAAATTCTATTTTCATTGTTCGACTTTCGATTCTGGTTTTAATTGTGGATTCACCTATATAATTAGTGATATTATTTTTTTTATATGCATATCTAACTGTTCACTTCAAATACGTCTTCGTATGTTTTTACAAAGAACACTACGAAAAGTATAAAGAACACTTATATTAACTGTCAAACACCACTGTTTATTATCTTCTGTTTCTTTTAAAATGTTTATATATTCATGTTTATATATAAATGTTTATATTTTCATTCAACCACTTGGTAAATTCAATATAGAATAAAATATTGTACAGTGATTGACCAGGCTTCCGCACAAACAAATCCGCTTGTAACCGCTAAACGAATAATTAATCCCGTTCACCCTATACGTTAATATGGTGCAGGTTAATATGGTTGTCTCAACAACCTGAAAATCTCTGAACATAATATTACAACCGCTCTTGCGTAGCGGTTGCTTCAATGATTGTAGCAATGATGGTCTCCAGGGAGCTTCTCAAAACACTGTTTTAATGAAGGAATCTCTTTAATTGTAATTATTCCTCTCTCGATATTAACTTCATCTTAATTTAAATCAAAGGAACACAGTAATTGTCCAGCTTTGGTGATTCGGAGCACGTCCGCACCATTCCCGGCTCATCTGGATAATACAACGTAGACTTTCCTATCAATTGTATTTCCTAGCTCTTCTAATTCTCTTAATTATTTACTTTGCCATTTATTAGCTATTGTATTGGGGATGATATTTTTTAAAGTGATAGAATTTGTTTAACAGGTTTAGCTTATGATAATCGAGCTGACAAAATTATGTTGCCGATAAACAGCTGTGGTGAAATATTTTTTAATATCATACTTGTGACTGCAAAGAATCTTTAATTGGTATTAAGTAAAACTTTCGTTCGTAGATGTAACGATGTATAACATCAGGTGGGCTGCTTTATTTTTCCCATTAAAGATGGTCTCATGGTCCCAATAATGTATGAGTGGGTCTTATATCAAGTTTTACGAACGGGATACAAAGTATTGGTAAGCATGATATAGATTTACGGTTTTGGTGGTTTGCAAAATATTTCTAGGAAGCCAAAATTTCAATTGAAAAATCTAAATTCAGCAACAAAATGGAAACAGTATCCCGGATTTTAATTAAAAACATTGAACTCTCCGGAGCACAGATAACATATATTGAAAGGTAAATATTAAAAAAAGCAACAACAACAAACATTCACGCGAAAAATAAAAATTGCGGAGTTCTCGCGCGTGGTTTTTCAACAATGGAATGTATTGTCAACTGTCGCAAAAGTTTTGTGTAAAAGTAAGGCAAGTAAAATGAATAGTGAACACGAGCAAATGTGGACAGCGTGGGGACATTATCTTGTACACTTACCTGTTTTTCTATTGATAAAGAAACGGTTTCAAATTAAGCCAGTTTAGATATATTTCTCAAAGGAAATTGATCCTAAAATTATCGACTCGTTACTGGTAATAGTAATGGGCATAACCCCTCTGAAGTAGGCTGATGATAATAGAAGTAGTAGAACGAAGCATGACAACTGCTATTTGGAAATACGAAAAAACCTACTCGACCATAACGTCTAAGGGTCCTTTCAAATAGATTAAATCGGAGACTAGAGAAAATTTTAATCACTTTTAATTAGAACTTTAAGATATGTCGGCCAAGTCCATTTATACATTACAATCGTTTTACGGCCCGAGGGTGCTCGAGCAGCGTCACAAAATAATTGAAATGTAAATATGAAACTTATTAAAACTGTGCTACAGTTTATTAAAAATTCGATCTCTTCTCTGCGAAGTGGTTTTTTTTTTAAGAAAGACCGTAGATGTAACTAAATGAATGGCGCTATTGGTATACGCCTTCTCATTTAGTTTTAAAATGTCAAATGATTGCAGTGAGTGAAATAATAATAAGAGTACAAAAATTAAACTAGTATTCTAGATAGTTAAATTACAATATTTACAAATTTACAATTAGAATAAAAATTTAATTTCTTAGGCGGTTTATTAGAAATCACCCTAATGCGCTGGTCTCTACATCGAAGTGTTGCAACTCGTACTTCCGGTCGCGTTCTCACCACTGACGTGCGGGATTGATGGATGCATGTAGCCAGCCCTCACTGTGTGACCATCGTCAAAAATGAATTTTATTATAATGGTAAGTACATTTAAAGTAAGTAGTACATTTAAAAGCGAGACTCGCGAAATCGTCAATTTTGTTGGTCTACTTGTTAGTGAATCTAACCGCTGGGTAGGGTGCAGTGGATTCGATTCAAACTTAATATTTTTGTAATATTTAATTTACACAAGATCTCTTGATACTTACTTTGAGATCAGATGGTCATGTGTGGGTATGTCCCAAGTTGTTTATATTTATTTTATTTCGTCTAAATTTGGTATGGATACAACTTTAAGCCAAGGAAAGTAATAGAGTACCTACGTAAAATAAACTCTACACAAATCCTTAGTTAAGTAAATCTGTAGAAAGAATAAATGTTGAACAAATACTCGTACCTACTACATCACTTAAATGGAAAGGTTCCGATGTTCTATATTAAATCAATTGGATAGGCCCCATTAGAGTAAAGAGCGAAACGTAAATAAAAGCTTTTAGATGTTTTTTTATCGTAGCTAACTTGTTACTGTGCTTTAAACTGGAATATTTTGCGAATATTCCAAATTAATGATAATACATACATATATGTATGCGTAAGTATATTTACTCGTATTGCTTGACTCTCTCTTCTACCGGGAAAGAGGACGGTGTTATGTTATGGAAACAATAGTAGCAGTAAATATATCTCTATATGTACATATAATATACACATAATTATACATGTTCCATGAGAGCTTTGTTCCAGCTCTCGATTTCCAGTGAGAATTTTGTTTAATACTTCTGAACTTGAACACAAATACTTGCGTACACGTTATTTACAGAACCGTAAATGTGTATACATAGGTACGTTGTATACCTACTATGTACCATACAAGTTTTATACATATAACAGAAACGAGTAAAACTAGTTTTAATTTACAGTCTATTATTTCTTTATTGTTCTTTATGTGTATGGTAATACAGAACAAATCAGAATAGCGACGCGTTTAGCGGGCTTAAGCTAAAGTGGTTCGGATCTACTGAAGACAAATTGTCTACATTAGCGACGGAAGACTTCGAGCATGTTTCGTTAGAGACGTAGAAATAAAGTCACAGGAAATGACTCACTGTTTTCAATTTACATTTATGTTAAACTTGTGCAAAAGTGAAATCCAAGCTTGAAGTTCATATTTTGATCATAGTATTGTTTATAACATAGGGCTTAATAACACGCCTTATTATGATTAATGATTTATTGCATACCCAGCAAGTAATTACAGTAAGTAATACACATTTGAAAACGAAAGTAAATATTGTATCTGCATTTGCCAACCAATCATTTGTATTACAATCGTGAAAATTATTTACAGTACTTTTCTAAATTAGCTCCTAAATGGTATACCTATATAAAGAGTGAAATATTGCATCGGATTTTTTAGAGATCGCGAAAAAGAAGGCACGTTTTAAAGTAATGTTTAACTAGAAATAGAACTAATGTCATACTAATAATTAAAAGGTGTCGATTTCCGCTCTTACGTAACATCTATATATAAATTATATAGCTAAATACTTTTCTTCCCGTGTGATATGCAGGCATGTTAAAAAATGAGACTTATTGACTTAGTACTAATTACTACAATGTAAGTTACTTTACGTAAAAGTTCAGACATATTTGAAATTGTAAACTGGTCTTTATTGGCAACATTGACCATAAAACATCCTATTTTATACCAGCTTAACTCACTCGTTACAATAGTGGAGCATATGAAGGAAAACCTTGGATGGGTCACAAACTACCTAGACAGACTATTCCATAAAACACTAGTGAGTTAAGCCGGCACATAATTTGTTTTATATGAAGATACTCACGAAATGTTTAATTGTACAAGTACATAATATAAAAAATATGTACAAGTTCGTTTATTACTTTCGTGATACGTTTTTTTAGATTAAATGTAGAGAGATACATATATTAGACTAAACATCTAGTACAAGGGGGCGTATCTAGTTGCTTTATGTTAACTCGCCAACAACCCAAGGAATAGTTTCTGCAAGTATGCGAGGATTGATGCTCGCTGTTGTGGTTCTGGTTGCCGCTTTCAAGGTTGTTAGAAGACCATGTGTGTGTCTGCTTTAATTTTACCTGCGAGTTTTTGGCGTAATATATTTTATTATATTACGCCAAAAACTCGCAGGTAAAATACATAGTTACTTTCGCAACGAATTCAAATCGGCATCCCGCTTAGCACGTTGAATACGCTGTCCGTAAGCTTATTCCAGCCTGTCAGATATTTTAAATCTGAATTTCTTGGTTGAAGCATACCATTCCACGACTCCGGGCTTAACCAGAAAAAAAAATTTAGTATTAAGAAAGACAAGTTTTAACAACATTTTTTTCTTAATTTGAACAGGCTATTGAATGTTGTCCAGGTAGATATAAATTTCCATCAACTTTATTTAATGTGTAAAATTCTAATAGAACCGATAGGTGAAGTCGATTTTGTATTTGTAGTAGCTAGCCAGTTCCGACGCGGTCTCACGGGTCCTCTATAAAACTACTGTCGATGTAGCCCTTTTCCCGTTCCGGTAATCCAACGTACAATGTTATTTTTAAAAGTAAAAGTTAAATCCCGATGTGTAAAGAAATAACTTTTTTGGTATGACAGGAGTAAATTCAAGTGTTTTTATGCCTAATGGTCTGAACTAAAGGCGCTAAAGTAACAAATGATTTGGAAGGTCTTCTGGGACAGAAATCTATGAGAAAACTAAAATTCGAGTAAATCAATGAAGGTTAGCTGTTTTGCAAAGAACGCAGGCCTGTATTACATTTTGCGTAGTTTACGGATTCATTAAATCGTTTTCGTAATTTACAAGTTTAATCTTCGATCAGTTGTCCCCGAGTAAGTTTTGCGCAGAACTGTGTTTAAAAATATCTATTTTATTATGCAAGAGAATTATTGGCGACAACTGTATTGCCACACGAAATACATTTATATATTTTTAGATATTTTAAATTATTGTTTCTAAATTTTGCAGTTACATGTTTGTTGACATATTCGCACGTAGAGAAATTGTAGGCATTACGTTCGGACTAATTTTGATATAGTAAGTTGTTGCATGCTTGCTTTAACTATTAAGTTACGTTCAGTTATGATCTACGTACCCGTTTTGCATCGACATTACCTACTCCGTTAGCCTCATCCACTCAAGTACATCAGTGTGTATCAAACAGTGAAATGCGTGTTAATAGTTTGAGTATCATATGTACCAAGAACTGTTCCTCTTGAGGGGTGAGTCAATTTAATAGCAATCCATTAAATACTATCTACTCGTTCCGGATTCCCGGAGGACGGTTCGTCAGGTTTCTCTGCAGTTTAATGAACTATCTTGGAATCATAACTAGACACCGATTTGGACCTTAAGGTCTTGAAAACCTCTTTAAGATTCAATACCTGTCCAAATAAAATGAAAAATGTTTAGGGCTCAATTAGAGGAGGTTATGAAGTTATGAAAGAACGAACTGAATTGTTTAGTTTGCGTGTAGTGTGGGTGGGTTTTCCAATAAAGATTAAAGACCTGTGGCACAATATTTCAATTGAATTGTATCAATATTACATTATTGAAATTGGAATAATTTCAGTAGTCGTACACAACTTTATTAAATTTCTATTGTAATAAATACAAAATAGTTAATATAATGAGGTAATAGCTCTGAATTTCAGTTCCAGATAATATATCACAGAAATATAACCTTTAATGAACTTACGGACTTTAATGCACGCGGGGATTTTCCATAAAATGAACATTTATGATTTCGGAAATTAATGAAAAGTAAAAAGTATTTTTGTAGTACATATGTAATGTTTTACTGTGTACCTATCTGTAGTACAAATAAACATTGTGATTTTACAATTTTTTAATACACGCTGCTGTTATTACACGAATAAAAAGCTTTGCTGTAAGTCTCGTCACAATGAACTTGTTCAAAATCACAAATTATTATAAATTTGTCACATTGAATAGATGAGAAATTTAAGACCTCAAGCTGACTTTATGTAAATAGCAGATACTTTGCAGGTAGCAGGAATAAGTTTACTTTTTGCTATATTGTTTGCTGTATATTTTGCTGTATTTGTAGTAGCAGACGGTACTTGTTGTTATGAAGGAAGAAGATAAGGTTAACAAATGAAGCAGATTATTCAGAATACCCTGTGTAGGTAATAAATCTGCATCAAGTGACACCCAAGAATCTTTACAAAAATTGACTTGAAGAAAATAAGTATATAGTGCCTTAATATATTTGTAACAAATAAAAAGTAACATCACGCCTGTAATCCCTGAAGAGGTAGGTAGAGGAGTGTAGTACACTTCTACGTTTTACTAGTTAAATATTTAGCTTTAATGAAATATGACTAGTAGTTGAATTCAGTTATAAACAGCTGTAAATTTTTTTGTAAACGACAATATTTCGAAAATTTTGTCAACAATGCAGTGGTACTTTACAGGTTTGATTCGAATTTTGAACGGTTTCTTACATAATTGCTGATTGAAATTTGCTGTTAAAGACTGTCACAATGTAGTTTAAAATCAAAATATTTAGGTGTTTCTTATTCCCAACAAAAGATGGCGCTTCTTTTCATTTTTGTACGATGAACAAAGCACTAGATCGGTTTAACTAAATTTACGTGTAAGCGATAATTAAAATAACCAAAGCCTTCTATAATGAATAAGTCGCCTAAGGGCCGACGCGACGAGGGCACAGCGCCTTGCGCCTGTGAGCCAAGATAACATGTAATTACTTCACGGAATGCTTTCTTAGTCGAGCCTTATTTTGTGAAAATGGCTGTACTTAATCAAGTATATATATGTAC
>DWDW01001899.1:0-10903 GCA_018245635.1 Mimoniades versicolor eupheme | reverse complement strand
CCTGCTCGGCGACACCACGCTGATCAACTGGAAGCAATGAGTGACTTTACGCCCGTAATCCGCGAAGACGTAGGCAGGGAAGTGTTTCAAACACTATAATCCATCATTAAATAAAAATCGGAGGCCATAAAGTAAACTTCAGAGTTGATTTATAATACAATTATTGGAAAGTGGCAAAATTATGCATCTGCGAAAAAAGTCACTGGTATATCGTTATTTGCCGCGGTGCAGCAGTACCTATATAATGAAAAGAAATGTGTGTACCACTAAATATTTTATCATATGTTGTAGTATGTTCGGAGTTTTTAAAAATAATATATTAAACATTAGCAAATTGACCACCAATTGGTCACAATTGTGTACGGACCTCTCTAACAAGAAAATGTCTTTAACCTTCATTGAAACATACAGAATTCTGTACAACAGAGTAATACAAACCCTTCCATCCTTTTCTTCGTGAATTTGTTTCAGTTGATTTCGTTCAGCTTCTCTGATCAATTCATTTCTGTACGCACGCAGAGATTCAGCTGATTTCATTGTTTTCTTCCTGAGGTAATTTTTATATTTAGCGAGGAGACGAAATTTCGAATTAATATTAACGATATCTACAGTAGTCAATCCATGTTCTCATAGAGCTATATATCGATATAATGAATTATTTACATACCTGTGTGCAAGACATACTAAAGCCAGTATCACAAATATGAGTAGAATAGCGATGGCGCCTCCTACGGCCAGTGCCCACAACTCTGTCCCGTGCACCCCAGTTGTGGTCACATCACCTTCCAGACCCTCAGCCGCCTTCAGGTATGCTGCTGGCAAAACATTAAAAACAAAAACACTATAAGTATTATTGTGTTAATAAGCGATGTCGTTTCAGCAATCACTTAGGCGTTTGATTCAGCTATTAATCTTAATTAAATATTAATTAGGAGTTAAATTCCTAACAATACGTTTTCGTTACTATAGAATTATTTATAAATGTAACTGTGACAGTCAGGTCGAAATAAATGCTGTACGTTGTACAGTAGTTAGTTCGCTAGCAGTATAAAACTTACGCTCCGCTTTAGTGGTGACGACGGCGCCCAGTTCGCGCGCCACCTCCGCGTCGCGCACCAGCCGCATGTCGCGCGCCGCCACGGCCGCGGGCACGGCGCGCCCCCCCACCAGCACCACGTACACGATCTGTATGCTGCCCGTCTCCGGCGACTGCAACACCATATAACGCGGACTGACTGCAGAAATTCAATAAGAAAAATGCTGGATAATGCCTTTAATAAGAAAAAAATGGATGACGCCTTTGAAATAAGACATGAATTATAATATAGCTGAAGACAAAACAATATAGATTAATACGCTAATATTAGTCAATAATAAACATCGAACCAATGTCGTTGATATTTAAATTGGTCGTTTTCTTTCTCCCACCCGAGTTCTGTCCTGTACTTACTTCGGTAATGTTTTGAATGTGTACATGCACTGGAGGTTGTTGTTCTGGCTTAATTATCTCTCTCTTGAATAACAAAGTCTCGTTACTGGATTCCTCTTCCAGTGGTAAATCTATCAAATCCTCTTTCATGTCTTCGAGTTTCTCAATTTCCTGATCAGATACATCTCTTCTTTTGACTATAAGAGTAGGTGTTACTAGGATCCACGAATTAACGTCGCTTACCTTCGTTGGCCTTATTTGGGTATTGTCAAAAGAATCATTGAGCCCTTTGACGAGGAACAACTTATTATTTTTACTGTCTTTCTTATTTTGATTGGAAGCACCGTAAAACTTTATGGAGGACTTATTTTCCATTTTCAATATAACGGAATTGACGGGTCCAGCGTCTAAGTTTACAATAGAACTTTGAATTTCGTAATATTTCACAGGAGTATTATTAGCATTTGAGGAGCTTAGTTGGCTAATGCTATTGTCCTTATTTACTACAAACGAGTGAACATCGTGCTTCTTTCTAGATGTTGGTGCGTCTAACGACTTAATGATACCGAGGTGCCTTTCTTGCTGTCTGAAACAAATATTTGATACATTTGAAAATACATGATTCAAAAGTCTACGAATCTAAGGCCTCATACCTTGCCAAGGCATTACATACCTTAAAAACGCTTTCTGATATAGCCTCGCTAGTTTTAATTGCAGACTATCAGGGGTCGATCCCTGGATTACGGTTAGCAGCCAATACCTTCGGTCTTCTGGTATTTCTGGCTCGAGACTCCCAGGGATGCCTGCGTCATCGCAGTTCAGTACACAATCGCCGGTTGTCCTATCCGTCACGGCCTGGATTTTGAACCGAACGCTGTTAAATTTAATATGTTCTGCAGTATTCTTGAAAAAATCAATCCAATCTATCAAATATAGAAATAATTTGGATATCTACCTTGTGATAGGATCCCGGAAAATTGTTTGTTATGTTAGATAACCTAATATTTGTAGCTTAGTTATATGAGTTATAATAAAAAATATATTGAGATATAGCTTTTCCTTTTTCTAGATAAAACAAAAATATCAAATGCAAGTTTAATAGTGCAGGTCGCGCTTACTTGCGGTGGATACGAGTCGAGATAGACTGTGGCAAGGACCGTAGTCGTTCGAACAATCGGCACTGACGGAGTTGGGGCTGGTGGAGACAAATCGGGCGGCGGCGGGCCGTCGCCGGATCCTGTCCAGAAAAGATCCTCCAGCCGGGGAGTATGGGCGTGCTGATCTGGTGACACCAACATGTACACTGGAGACAGAGGACCAACTGCTTTAATTGCTCAATTAAATATACATTAAACTGTACTCTTGTCTCTTTTTAATCATATGAACTGCTTGATATATACTAGTTTATACTGTATGGATTGCGTTTGAAGAAAAAATCATGTTACAGCAATCTGATTGAAATCTTTAATACTCTCGAGGATAGTTTACGGATCCAGGAAACTGGTTGATTAAAACACAATATCACGTAGTACCTAACATAAGTAAAATTTGTGGGTAGACATTCGGCACTTCAAATGAACTTCGGAATATGTAAATTATGTAATCTATACATGAACCTTGGCCCCAATAAAAATATATGTAGGATATTGTGAAAAAGCTTTTATGGATTGTGAAATCACATAATATGACGAATTCCATTAACCACGGCGGTGTAATGTTAATGGCATCGAAAGCATCTATTAATTAACGGAGTTATCGTTCGTAATTTTTTAAATTGTCGTTATTATAATAAGCTTATTTATGTTCTACGTCAAGTTTTCACCAAATAATTCCAGAGTCGACTCGATTCTAATTTACGTACCTATATCATTTCAAGCGTTTTTTTGTATGCAGTTACAAAATTGTAATACACACGAAAATTAAAAGGTTAATGTTAAAAAAAATAAGTGCCAATAATTATAATTTCTTAACGATAATGACAATAATTATAATTTACGTAAAGTAGAATTAAAAAAATATTATTAAACGCTGAAGTCAATACTGAAATTTGACCTGCCAGTGTGTAAAAATACTTAGGGTGCATGATGTCCTCATAACATCTTGTATAACACTTGATAAAAGCAACATTAAAGGAGTATTGTTTAAATAATTGATTACATATATACCTACATTTTCATATAACTTTATGTTCGTTCGGAGCTCGTTGTGCAAAATCAAATAAATAAATGCAAGAAGATCGAACCGAATTGTTCACCGATGACGGCGGAGACGTTCTCGATCGCGTGATCTTCCGAATGCCGTGACGAAAAGTTTATTGGCCTCCTCGGAAATTATATGTAACTTGGATCATGAAAACGTTACCTCAAGTAAAGAGAACCAAGCGGATGCAAATACTTAGTTCACTTCGCTATCGTGATGACGTAGTTTCCGTATGAACAGTTTATTTACCTCAACACAACATCCAGTGAAGCGTACTGTTATAGGTCGATGTCTTTTATCTCAAATAAGACTTTTCAGACAATACCATTACAAATTAAAAAATTAATCATAAATATCTTTATGCCACGTCTCCTACGGGGTATACAGAGTGTACCGATATGTACGATGATGTAATTAATGTATAGTTTCGATAAACATAAAATATGAAACAATACAAAATATACAAATATACAAAATATATTCGTTCCTCAGGCCTTTGTTCAGCAAAAGAGTGAAACTGACCGATGATGATGTTAACACACAAAACCGAAACGCATGGAGTTAAGCTTTTAAATTGACCGCTTCGTTGGTTTATTGCAAGCGCGATTGCTAATCGATAGTGCTGGGGTTCAAATCCCGGTTCGGGTACTATAGGATTTTTCTAACTTCAATTTTTTATTAAAAATTTCTAGTAGTTGCTTGGAGTTCGGATTTGTGCGCGGTACGTGGCAACAGGCCCACCCTATACCATGGAGGGAAGTAAACATAACTGGTGAAACGTGTGCTCATAGGCGTGATGTTATTTTGTTACGTTAAGTTTTGAAAATATGAGAATTATTATATACAACTATTACAAACTATAGCCTAGCCGGGTACGTATAAGGATAAAGAGCCCACTTAAAACTCTTACTGCAATAAGCAGTTGTGAGTTATGGAAACATTAATATGGTTCTGTATGATTGCCGCTGTGAACGCTATCTGCTTATTAATTAAATAAGCGATCGGTTCGGTGGAACGCCGTGCCATCCCTCCGCTCGGTACGAAACAAACGCATTTCCTCCTTCCATGTTTATTACTATATATTACGTAGATTTTGTAACGAACTGTACAAGTTCACAAACTCAGACGGAGCTATGTGCTTACTTCCAGTTTGGGAGCTCTAAAGTTTGACAGCCACTGTCAAATGTTACTCAGATTTACGGGGAGTCGATTGCATTTTTATTAAGAGTAGAAAGGAAAATACTTTAAACACATATTGTAACGACATGTATCTAACGTTTACGTTTGTATAATCTGGATTGAATAAAAATTTTTACGATATTTACGACAATACTTGAATACTTACATACCAATTATTTCGATGGTCTCTATGGCCGTGTGGTCGGTTCGTGGTCTTTGGTCGTTTGGTAGTACGAAACCCGAGGGAGGGGGGGACTATGGCATTTGTGTAATTAAGATTTGACTGCATCGTTGGTTGTGTTACTTACAAGTATGACTACCGATCGGGTGGTCCTGGGTTCAATTCTCAGGTCAGGCACTACAAATTTTTTCTAATTTAGATTTTCTAGTAGTGGCTCGGAGTCTGGATATGTGCTTGGTGTATGGCAATACGCTCACCACCTATTCCACAGTGGGACGTAAACGTAACGGGTGAAACGTTGGAGTGTACTATATTCCTCTGCCTCCCTCTTCGGGGGATCTTTTTGAAGATAAATATGATGCGTTATTAGTAAACTACTGAAATGGGATAAGTTAAATTACATATAATTACTGATTAAGAATATTAGCCGTCTGGTTCTGCCAGTGCTCTATTTTTATCATCTTTTATTACTTAGGCATTTTCCAAATTTAGCTCGGTGTGTGCGCTGCCACATGTACAGTCGCGCTCGGAATACTTTGAACTAGCTATTTCAGAAACACGAAGGCGCGATGCACCGGCTGGCACCGACTAACAAACTTACTCATATCGACTTCGTCACGAACTCTTCTTGTTTTGAACTCAAAAACGATCTCTTTAATATTGTATTGCCAAGACTATACGTACAAAGAATACTAGGCGGATATTAATATATTATATCTGTGTGATATATTATTATCTATGAAGCACTAATTTGATCGAATGTCAAAGCCAGAACATGTTAGTACATCCTGGCTGACCAGTGACCGGGTCACACACAATACTACAAAAAGGCATATAACTACGGTGTAATATCGAGTTTACGAGGTGTGTAGGGTTGGCGACAACTACAATTCAAATAATGTTAATAATGTTTTATGTATCCAGCAAAAAAACGTGCATATTAAAAAGGACGAAGTTAAAGCCAGGCGATATTTGGTTCTATATTTACGTAATTTTAACCTCATTCTCATGAAATTAGGCTTTTAGAAAAAAAATATCAATGTTTTGCCCAAAACGTCAGTTATGTATGTGTTAAGAATACCGGCTGAAATGTTACATTAGCTACAGCAGGACATTTATTACCAATTTATTACGAAAATGACAATTTTGTTAAACATTTTCAATGACGATATACTTTTTTAAAACATGGCAACCATAACATGCGCCTGCGCTGCCATTGTCATCACCGGAAGTGGATGTGGACGGTGCAGCCGACCGTGGAGTACTCTGATTGATTATCAAAAATACATGTTTCTGTGCCACCATATTCTGTAATTTAGGGCATTCAAATATGAGTCCAACAGATTACTGCACACAACGTTTTTCTACTACATAATATCTATGCCGAAGGAAAAACACTGGTTGGTAAACGAAAAATAACATACCTAATTGCTGTATCAGCAGCAAATCTTATGTGTTTTATTAGCCTTCTTTGCCTATCAAGTATCCTTACTATATCCATGGCGTGACGAAATAAGAATAATTATTATACGCAGTGCTTTATATAATAATAATAATAATAATAAAATATATTTATTGCCACAAAATAACATACAAGTGTAACTAAATACTTATAACTTACTTACTTACTTAAAAATAAATTAAGCAAGTGTACACACAATACGTTGGCAAGAGTAATTGGCTCAGCTTTATCTGACATGGGATCAAATTCCATGCAGAGCTGTTTTTCAGCCAAACACTTGTCCCTATGATGGTGGGTGGGGCTAATATAAGGGCTCCCCGTTTTACCGCCTAAAACTTATGTATAAATATATATTATATACTAAGCATCACGCGGTGTTTAATATATAAATATAAGTTGCATATATTAAACATAAAGTAAAACGACATTTTAATATGATGGAAAGTGAAAACAATGACTTTTTTTTAAGTTTATTCTTTCACCCGGTTTTGTTAATCAGGAATTTAAATTAATTTATTATTTCTAATGTCTTAAATAAATCTTTGGACCACATGCTTATTATGAGCAAATATCGTATGATACTTGTCATATTTTTTGTCAATGGTGTTGCGAATCTGAAGCACAGTTTATTTTTTATTCTATAATATGATTTAAAAATAGTAATACAATGATATTAACAAAACTACTCAAATAGGGTAAATTTAAAAAATTATTTGAAGTACATGAAATAATTTTAGAATTATTGTGCAAATGCAAACAAATAAGCGCAAACATATTACTTACTTTTATCGTCATCATATTCCTCAGCACACACTGAAATTTTGAAAACACAAAAGCTACATAGTGTTACGATTTTGAAAATCAACATAATTTTCTTTTCCTTTTCATTCGAAAACATTCGTACATGAACCAAGCACTGAAATTATTTAAGGAGTCCGAATAATTAATATAAAAATCAAGGAATTCATTATACACTATTAATTAATTAGCAGAGAACATTGAATGTTATTTTCTAATATCGTCTGCCCCTGTTTCTATGCCTTTATTCCACCTGCTGTGGTTCGTAACTTCGTACGCTACTGTGCATTTTGAGTTTAGAATTATTATTGCGTTGCTAAGCAACCAAATTGAATCACGCGCTCAACTTGCCTAACATTATTAATCTAACAGATAACTAATCATTGATTAGTGAACTTCTAGTAACTGTTCTCTCGTCTTAGTATATTGTGAAATTATGCTAAATAACATAAAATTGTAGATTATTTATTAAATATTATTTATTCTTATATTGGATATAACCAAAAAAAGGGCAGGGTATTAATGACTTAAGTCCATGTCTATGATTGAAATGTTGCCAGCTAGTACAGTTCATTCAAATAATGGGATAACGAATTGAAGCGTTCTTAATGTTATTATAAGCAAGACGATAAAAAGTATTCATTTTTATAATCGTAGTTTCACAGAAAAACAATAGCTTTCATTTTATTACCTAAAATGATACCTAATTAGGTGTCCAAAAATTTATGAAGTAACGCTTATTAATTGTTAAATTTATTTACATAAATTGAAGGGAAATGAGAGGTAGGTTGTTAGTAGTGACTATGTTATTTTTTACTTTAGTATCGAACGAATGAATTAGTATAGATTTGTTCTAATGACATAGAAAACAATAATTTATTATACAGTAGTTTTTTATAATATACTTGTGGCAATACTGCTAGTTTGCTGTCGCGCACCATTCCGTGAAGCGCAATTCTATTCGTGTGAGTTCGTCGCTTCCGTTCGACGGACTTTATGCGACGTGTACGGGTGTGTGCGAAAGTATGAAGTGAAATCGTACCTAAAGTGTGTGAAATGTTTAGTGTTAGTTTTTACTGTGCTGTCAATATAAAATGAGTGCGAACGGATAACGTTTTTTTCCTATATTTTGGTCTTAATAACACTGTACGGTTGCGTACACGTAACATTTATATGAACGGTTTCAAAATGGCTGTGTTTTGAAGGACCCTTTGTCCGCTTTCATGTGCCTCTCCAGCATGATAGTGGGGTCATACCGGCAGAAGGTTGTCTTTGAAAGGTAAGAAATATGTCGAAGTGTATTCTGTAGGTTCCGTGTGGGTGGCAGCGAGTGGAAAATTACTGGTTACACTGAATTGCCGTTCATTGCTTTCTAGCGATATCTCAACGTTGGCTTGGAACGAATGAACGTCGAATAGCTCTGTAAATACTTGATCGGTTCACATAAAAGATAGGGGATTGGGCTATCTATATGCGTGTTCGATGGTTGGATGTCTTATTTGGTGTAACGTTTCGTTCCCATCTATTCTTAACCGCCACATGTTACGGCGTCCTGGTCATATGTTTACTTTCACACAAGTTATAATTTTCACATATATTCGCCACCAGACCAATTAGAATCTTGTATTACAGTAAGTACTGTGTTTATTGTCCGCATTTTCGATCCACGAACGCTTCGTTCATTTTGTTAGTAAATTATTTCAGTGTCGTACTGAAGATTTTATATAAATATATATTTTTATTTGTGTTTCTTTTATTTATAAATAAAAAATATTACATATTATTTGTATTAACGATCTATTAGTTTATACCTAATTCTAGTTTCTCTATACTGAACAGATGTGTTGTAATACTCTCTAGTATTTTACATTATATGAAAGCAAACTGACAGACAGCCAGTCTGTAAAAATATTTATAATAAGTAACATGGTGAAACATGGGAGTGTTCTACATTCCTCTGCCTACCTCTTCGGGGATTACAGGTGTGATGTTACTTTTTTTTCTTACTTTTTATAAGTAAATATTCTGAAACTGATCAGTACTTTTGTAAAAATTTGCAGTTTAGTAAGTATTTTTTCACTTTAAAAACTGTGTTCATACCTTCAGTTCAATTTACAGGTTTAACTGTATTTTGTTAACATTCTGCTTTAAAAGGAATTTTTCATTAAAATAGTTTCATTTAATAAAACTAGCATAGCTATAGCTGTTGTTTTAAACACTAAACTATTTAAATCATACCATATTATTTTTCATACTTTATATTTTAGTTACATATAATAGAAGAGCATCTGTCTGAAGGTATGATTGTATTTGATCTGATTCAATATTATTATTATTTATTTATTAAATGAGTTAAATACAAAAGACAATAAAGCCAAAAAAATATATGAAACAAAATATGAAAAAAAAATACCATGAACACTGATGATGATTTTATGTAATTTTTATAATATATGAAAAAACCTGGTAATTATCTATTTTAATGCTTATTAACAAAGAACTGTGTATTTGTGTTATGTAGGTATATTTGTGTTACGGTTAACAATAGTATGCCAGGGTATTGTGTAAGGACATTAATTTGTCAATTTAAAGACAGTTGTTCTCTTCAGTCATACAGCAGTGAGTATACTAGTATTTCATAGGTATCACCAGTAGTGGTACAAAAGGTGCTCCTTTATGTAAGGAAGCAATCTTTTATGAGCCACTTCTAGGTTGATGATATTAAACTAAGCCAATAGGGGTAGGGTTGTGAATCATGTTAGGGATATTATTTACCATTATTTACTATGATAATGAAGATATTTAGTTGGAAGTCAAAGGTTTATTGTTAATAATATAAAGATCTCTTTTAGTGTTTGAGTTTTTTAAGTATTCATATTTATGGTTATAGATCCTACATTATCTTTTATATTTCATGTTAGATTCAACACTCAATTTGGAAAGATAATAGAAAGTGGAACAATGTGAGTTGAAATTACCTACTATGGAAAGTTTAAAGCAATATCATGCATAATAGAAAAAAACAAGACTACAACAGCACCATTTTTCGAAAAAATCATTTAATGATTCCAGTATCAATCAGACTTGGAAAAAACTCCAATCAGCACCACAATGGCGTCGCTTAGCAACAGCGGCGTGCGTTTGCGCAGCGTTTTACCATCTATAGAATTAATATTGAGTAGAAATATCTAATGCATACTAAAATATATTTATTGCGTGAATATTATCTAATTTTATTATTATACTTATTACATACAAAATGTTCAATTTTTATGTAAAAAAATTGTGCTTATTATAATATTGAAGAGTTAACCTTTAACAATTTTTCAGAAGAGTAATCTATTTAACATTAATTTTATGCTCATTTCAATAGCAACGTTTTGCCTATTCTTATCTCTCAGCCTTATTTCCTCGAGCATTCTGTATTTTACATAAAACATCTTATGCTGTAATAAAAAATATATTGTAATAAGAAGACTTGCAATAAATTATCTTCAAAGCAAACAAACATATAAAAATGGCAGCTAATAATAATGTCTATATTTTTAGTGTAAATTGTTTTTATTTATTTTATTTCATACGTACGTAACTTCACGCCTGTAATCCCCGAAGAGGTAGGCAGAGGAATGCAGAACACTCCCACGTTTCACCGGTT
>DWDW01001898.1:0-10906 GCA_018245635.1 Mimoniades versicolor eupheme | reverse complement strand
CTTCCAACCACTAGACGAAAGCGGCAGTTTATTAACTATAATCAAAATATTTACATTGAGGACGCAAGAATGAAAACGCGAATATGCGAATGCGAGTGTGAGCGGTAGCGAACGTTTTCATAGTGGAGCGTGAGTGTGAACGGGAATTACTTCCAAGCGTACCTACCCTTGAACCAGAGAACCGGACAACTAAAAATAAATCGACTTCCTCACATAATTGAAGGGCCCGCCGAGTTATTCATTGGGATCGAAACAGATTTTGCGTAAATAGATTTCGTTTGCAAACAAATTGGTATCCAACTTGGCCCTTCGAAATCGGAGTTCGGGCCCCGACTTACCTATACGTGACTCGGCGAATTACATAGGAATTATGTTAAAAGCAATAATGAGCCGAAATGAAGGCCAATGATTAGCAAAAAAATTACGTTTCAATTCGTCTGTACTCACCGGGAACGAGTGAACTACAAACGATTAACAATACGTTTTGCATATTTTATGTCTATTTTACATCGTTTTACTTCGACATTGGGCGATAAATATGTCGTTTGTGTATATGCATTATATGTTTGTACATGTTGTTAACTTATGTTTTTTTTGCTGCGAATACATTGTGTAACCTGTATATATTATACATGTCATTGAAATAATAATGAAATATTATTCGATGCACTATTGGATCATTCTTAGATTTTCTTATAGTGGCTCGGAGTCTGGATATCTGCCCGGTATAGGGCAGATATACCTACTGACCACCTATTCTATAGTACGACGTAAACATAAGTGGTGAAACGTGGTTGTGTACTACACGACTCTGTCTACCTCTATGGGGATTACAGGCGTGATGTTACGATATTCGGCGCAACGTTTTCCGAACGTGAACTGAAAACATACGCACGTTTGTATCTGTGGTTGTGAAATTACAGATTACAGTCCTTTCGGTTTCAAAAGTACACAAAATCTAATATGATAATAAGTTATAGCGCTTTTATATTGTAGAAGTTATGTCCTTTTGGATCTCGAAGCACACAAATCCTATTGTCTTTTTGATTTATGAATAAACGCAATTCGATTTCAAATTAAGGTACGGCCGATTTATTTTACTGAAATTATGTATATTATTCGTTTAGGCAATGTGTGAAAACCAATATAATAAAAAACTGTAGCATTGTTATATTATAAAAATTACGTCATTTTCGTTCTATAAGCACAGAAAATCCAATAACGGAATAATCGACTTAATACATTCCTATGCACGCATATTACGATCAAGTCCGATTTATGAACCTACGCTTCTTTCAATATGACTGTTCTCATAGCCGCCATGTTGAATTTATGCCGAGTAGAACGTTGTAGGAAAAGAATTGATAGATTTAATCAAATCAGATATTTACTCCGGCATCAGTATTTCATTTCTTGTAATCTCCTTTCCCAGAGCTATAATACTCTAGAGACACGCAGTCAATATTAAAATTGACTTCGCTGTACATTTACTGAAGAGAGCGGAAGGAGTCATTACGGCTGAGGTGTTACGCGACATTTTTAATTATAAATACCGAATTTTTGAGGCTAGGGTTCACATCCCACCTTGCATTGTCATAAGAATCGAAAAATGTAAAAACAAACATTACGATACCGTGAAACATTTCGATTCCCTGTAGTTAAATATGAAATTATTGAATTCCAACAGTTGCAGCACTTGTAGTAGTAACATAACATTATCCGTTGCCTCTTATACGTTGTTGAAAGATTGTAATCGTGAGAACCCCCAATTTAAAGATTTATAGGAATAAAAATTACAAAATTTAGTTGACAAAATCTTCAGATTTCATTTTATCTGGATGATTGATGTCTTTTATATTAATTTTGTCGCTCTTAATTTGACTGTGCTGTTGAAATACGACCTTTCTTCTCATAATGAGATCTTCGGACGCCACTTTTAATACTAGTTTTTCGTGCTGCGTTTTCATCCATGTTGAAATATTCGTTATGATAAAATATACATAACATCACGCCTGTAATACTCGATGCGGTAGGCAGAGGAATGTAGAACACTCCCATGTTTCACCAGTTACGTTTACGTCCCACTATGGAGTAGGTGGTGAGCCTATTGCTATCCTGGGAAGTCCTGAGTTCAATTCTCGGGTCGGGCACGACTAAATTTTTCTAATTTAGATTTTCTAGTAGTGGCTCAGAGTTTGGATAAGTGTTCGGTGTATTACAACAGGTTCACCACTTATTGCATAGTGGGACGTAAACGTAGGTTACTGGTGTAACGTGGGAGTGTTCTACATTCCTCTGCCCACTTCTTCGGGGATTACAGGCGTCATGTTACGTACGATGTTAAGTATATATATTTTCCCCAAAAAGTTTAATAAAAAAAATGAAGATTATGACTTGACAAAACCTCACGGCTTTCTATCAACTGTTCTGCTCTCATCTTCAAACCTCGCCGGCCAGCTTTTTATCATTTCCATCCAATTTTAAATACTGCTATAAAAAAAAACCACCTTTTTTTAATACTTTTCAGATGTAGGTACTTCTCTCTTATGCAATAAAGAACATCAAGTTTTAAAAAGTATTTAAGAATAGGAGAGAAAATGAGAACGAAATAAACTTCGTAATGATATTTTCAATAATGGAAAAAGAACGTTCATAGAAGGTAGCTCTGACTAATTAGCATTCAACGGGACGTGTCCTGGAGCTCACTGGCGTGCTCTGTCACTCAGCTCGCGTACAGATTGCTAGAGTTAAGAGTTATGAGTTAATAAACATACCTTTTTGGAGCAATGCTGCAGAATGAATACGTAGAGATTGTAGAGATAAGAAACTATTATATTAAATTGTAGAATAGAATTTCCAAAGAAATTTCGATGAATTGTTTTAAAATCCTTTCTCTTCTTATTTCCTTGAGTACTTGCATGCTAACCACATTGTAATGTTTTGTCATTATTTATACAATTTATCGTTTACACGTAAATTTTCCCAATCATTCGCACAATTTTCCGGCTAGTAGGTACCTATAAAAACCTAGACAGAATTATTAATCTAATTTTTTCTTTTATCTGTTTCCAATTTATTTAGTAATGCTATTTATATTTAAATGTATAGTTCTATTAATTAAACCAATTTATTTAATGAAATTGCAATTGGTACTGAAATAAAAGTCGATTATTAGAATTACAATGAAAGGAAAGATAATGAAATATTTATTTTGTAGTTGTAGAAATACTGGTCTTTCTTCCGAGAGCGTGGCGTTGCGTAATATTTACAACGCCTTGAACTCAAAGCGTTTAATGAAACAATGAATTACATCTGTTAGATGGGATGTGGAGTTTAAACAGGCATGTCACTCGTAGACCATTGCGTTTCGAGTGAAATTTAAAGAAAAAAAAATGTAACAGGTAACCTAAGCTTAGTAGTAGCCTCAGGAAGTGAGTTCTATTTTTATTTATAAAGTTAGATCTTTAAAATTACTCAGAACACTTTTGTTGTGGCAAAAGTTTGTTGGTGCTGCGTTGTTTTAATCGAACCGTGACACCAAAGTCACACGTCATTTATATCGATAATAATTATGTATAAGCAATGAATAACGTGCAACTTGGCAGCGAAATACATTAAAACTCACGACTTTTGCATTTGCTAAAAATATATTCTACGTAAATTACACATGGTAATATGAATAGGTCTCGTTTAAAGAATCGTTAAAATTTGTTTGCGGTTGATTTTTATCGTTCTTCGTTTGCAGGTGTTGGAAAGCTGTATATTCTCTCCATTCATGTGATTTATAGATGTTACTGTATATAGTGTACCCATTCGTAGAGTGAGTAATTAAAAAATGTTTTCCATCTAAAAGAATTTATAATTAGACAGCAAATTAAATTATTGTCATCAAAACTTCCTACTTCGAATCCTATGTTAAGACACAAAGCAAAAGCTAGTTTTTGTTTCATTTTAATAATTAAACATCTTGTTATTATTATCAAAAACAGTGCCTTTCATTAACCAAAAGAGGCATTGGTCCCTTGAATGCTGACCGCTAGTTGAAGATTTTAAAATAGGTGCAAACGCTGGTGAGAATTAGGTACCAAAGTCCTTGCACTCTAAAGAAAAATCTTTACATATTCTTTATTTGAACAAACCCAGCTGCAACATATTTCAATGTAATCTTTTATACAGCAAGAAATAAAAATTTTCATTTTTATTTGTTCTGTATTGTAACTAATCTGTGGTGAAATCTAATAAAACATCTTTAAATAAGTGCCAGGTGTAGTGGGAAAAAGTTTCGTGTTGGTTTTGTGCGTCGAGTAGCGAGAAAAGCTTTCAAGGTCAAAGCTCAACACTATCAAAGAAAGATGTTTTATTTGCAATGTAATGTGATCTGTATTTTGTAGGGAATTAGACCGAAATTAGATTGTTTACTACGCATCTTCAGATAACGTAGGTTCTGGTGTTTATTTCAATAATAAAGATTGTTCTGAAGTCACTCGTGAAAGCGAAGCGAAATCCTGTGATGGCTTGATTATTATAACGACAGCCATTTAATACCGCCTTTGTGGGGACGACGGATAACTCAAGAATTTGTAAATTATTGTTTTCTTTACTAGATAATAGAAAATTTTATCACAAATGGGAAGTAATTTTCCAGCTTCACGAAAATTAGAATTTCGAATGCACGATTCGAAATTCTAATTCGAATTACCTATTTCATATGCTTATAAACTGAGTATCCAAAGGGGTAAGTTCAGTGGCGGACAATAACATAACACGGAATACTGTGATCAATTCACTCAATATGACTATGAACTTTTACTTGCATTTGCTCCCGAGCTTGTACATTGCATTTAAAATAATACTGAATATTTAACCTTATTGATATTTTATTATGTTCACGTATGTATTTTAAAGAACGTCAAGTTTCTATAAAATAAAACTATACATTTTATATGTGACACTCAAATATTTCACATTGGGAATGTGCTTTGGTACAATGAATCCTGGATACTCTCTGGGAATTAGGAGTAAGTTAGTAATAAGCATTTATCAAAATTTCTTTCTTACAACTCATAGTCAGTAAATAATGGTTGCCAGTGACTTATATTAGTAGTTATTTAGTTATAACATATTGTTCATTGTTACAGTTATTAGGTACGAAGATTTATATGGTAGCGAGAACATAAATCATATTTTTTCTCACGTTAAGCTCGGCCAACTTTCATTGAGTCCCGAGGGACGAAACCTGGATTCATGATACTCTAATGATCCAAAAGTTATGAGCTCGAGATTTTATCGCCGGAACGTAAAGATTACTGCGGGTGTTGGATATCATGAGGCCCGAAATATTTTTTGTACGTCGTTACATACACACCTTATTTACTGTCTTACACCAAAATCTTAAGGCGCATCGTTGAAAACTTGATATCGTATATTGAAAATCCTGAGGAGTGAAAGAGACAACAAGAGCTAGAAAAATCAATAAATATAGTAAAAACATGTAAGTTCCGCAAGACATCGCGTTTTTTATTACAAGAGCCACCGTGCCGAATAGTTTTAGATATTACTTGAGTTATAACTCTATCAAGTCATAACTGACTTTTATACAATGCAGTATAAATCTAACTAATTATAACTCTTGATGCAAAGTGTACTTTCATTAGGTTTCGATTTTAAAAGTAAATAAATTGCTTCAACCCTCTTGAGATATAAACGTGAATTTCAGTCGGATCAATACGAAGGTAAGCTGCAGAAAATGAAATTGTTCCATTAAACTCGGTTGCAAGCCCTTCCAACTATTATTAAGCTATTACAGTAATAAAAATAAAACCATTAAAAGATAGGGCACATACGAAAAATATCGTGTAGCTCCAAAATCTCAGAACTTTCTTGTATACCAACAACGCTAAACCGTAATTCCTGTAAAATAAAAGCGGTCAAAACATTGGATATGTCAATAGCTGTTAAGTTTGAAAATGAACCCGAATTTTCTTTAAAACGGTCTAACGTTGCAACAATTGTATTATTTTAAACGACTCTTCTAAAATTATATGGGCTAGAATTTCGAATAGAAAATAAAAAAAAACTAAATATTTAACTTCAACATTTCACCTGGTTCATTGTACGAAGTTTTTATTATAATTGTTAAAAACTCTAGTCCATGATTAATACGCGTATCATTAATTATATTGTTAAAATATGAATAATAACATGGCTATGGGGTTTATTTTAAATAAGCATTAAAACCCGGGTTCAATTTAAAGCAGCGGAAATTGCAAGATTATTCCTGTCTTTTCTGTCTCGAGTTCCCGGTGGACGTCTCATTTTGTTGTTTAATGAAGGTTTTAATGAAACGATACCTCATTCATAATAGTATTTTAGGTGAATGTCTTAATGTCAGCTTAGCTTTGTAACGACCCTCATATTTGAATAATGTCTACGTTATATTTACAGAGCTCTTTTGAACTTATCTTGTTTTCTAAGTTCTCCAAACTGTGGCCTTAACATCTTTATTTTGAGAGGACCCGTGGAAAGGTAAAATGGTTAGTGACGATGGTAATGATAAAGATGACAATAATGATGATGATAATGATGAACATGATAATGATGACGATAATGGTGTCGATAATGATGATGATGATAAAAATATTGATGATGGTGTTCATAGTAATAATGTTAATTGTTAAAGATTTTAAAATTATGATAATATCATAATATTATTGTTAAAGTAATATTCTCTCAATCTGTATAGCAAGTTACTTTCTTATAAACAAGCATTTTTACCTATTAATTCATTTTATGCACTTGCGTGGCTTATTTGAGGTCACCTAACATATTTTCTAGTAATTACTAATCTGCTATTTTGGTCTAATCTATCCACTACAATCTCGCCCATAAAGTTAAATATAATATTAAAATATGTTTTAATTAAAACAATGGAACAACAGTAACAAAAGAAAAAACTAAATTATAAAAGCTTGTTAAAGCTCCTAAATCTTCCAAAATCATAAGAAAATTAGCTTTGGGAAACAAGGTCAATTGAAATTTGTTTACGAGTTTTTATATGGTAATACACAATAGACACACTATTATGTTCTATGAATATTGATTGTATGTATAGTAATACTAATATTATTTATTTTATAAACACACACACACACACACAGCCTAATTTAAATGCTGAATCGACTTCTCCTGAGGGGTTTCTATCCATAATCCCCACACTGGACATGTGGGTTGGCGATTTACTAAATCATTAAAGAACCATATAAAAAAATCATTACATACACATTGGTACATATCTTCATTATTATGGATCTCAATGACGTCTACTGCTGTATATAGGAATAATTCCTCGAACGTCGCTAAAACTCAGCTTCACTGTTTCTAGATTAAAGTGAACCCCGAGCATACGTCTGCATTTTTTAGTCAATGAGCATATACATAGAAAAGTACGAGGACTGTTGGAATATATATGTAATTGATGAGCTAAAGGTAAGTTATACAGGACAAGAACACGACCTGACCGTCTATTTAAGCGACGATACAAAATTCACGTCCACATAGCATACAGTTGCCAGGTAGACGATCAGCCTAATGTTTGCGAAGCATGAACGACGAATTCGTGCGATCCGTTTGTGTCGGAAGCTCTTCTGTACAGTATTTTTATATTTGCGTGAGGTAAAATGTAACGGATTATGTTAGATGTACACGGGATTCATGCAAAACGAAGAAGCTTCAGTTATAATACTATAAACAGCTTAAGGACTGATTGGCTACGAGGCTTGGATACCAGTACATTACAAGTTATAAATCAGCCGTATAAGCCGTCAATCAAAGTTGGCTTTATGTATAACATTATGATATTATGTACTTATAAAAATTTGTGCATTAATTAAAGGAAATTTTAATTTACCTAATACAAAGTATTTTGTTAACCCAATCAAATGTGTAAAATGCTAAAATTTAACAGAGAATACAAGATAAAAATAATTAAATTTTCTTCTAAAATGCACGTAAAAATAAATTGACATAGTAAGAATTATGCGCACAAAGAAAATTGCTAACTACACGTCTAAAGACTTATAGCAAATCTCGCGGACGGGATATGAAGCCAGCTTTGTGTGGACGCTTTATCACTCTAGATCCTCCATTTCTTTTCTCGACAAAGTAAACTACTTTGTTGGTTGAAAAATAACGCACTGTATTAAAATTATGCCTAATATTTATTGTAGAATACTTTTAAACGTTAATATTATGTTTAGAATTTCATGTAGAAAGCTTTATACCTGTGAAATGACATATCCATGCCAATTGTTTTTTCTCATTTGTTACTCGTTACTTGATAATTGCGTAGTACATGACTGGTCATGGGCGCTTCGTTAATCTCATATTGTACAGCTTACTTGGACAGACGGCTGACTAGTCAAACTCTCGAATACAGATCCTTTAGCTTCCTCGTTACTTAGTTCCTTAACAGGCATCTAATAAAAACCAACGCTGTCTCCAGCACATTAGAATCACATGTTTTCTTGACCGTCGTTTCTTTTATTTGTTGTATAAAATAGTCGTTTAAGGTCACACTCGTAGGGCCTTAACGCCCTCATGTTCATACCATAAATTAATGCGGAAAACATAATGGTAGCGGGGAAACGATGCCAATTTTCCATGAGAAAGGTATCCGACAATGATCATCGGGATTTAGGGGCTTACCAATCGTATTTCCGTCATATTTTTCGATAATGGATCAACGGTGTGTCATAACTCAGCGAATGGACGAGTCGAAAATAACATTTCTCATTATCAATGAAAAAATTTTTTTTAGATACATTAATTTAATTTCATACAGCATTAATCAGACATCGCCTTAAATTAAAATATTTATGTAAATATTCCGCATGAGGTGCCTTAATTCGCTTAGAAATTAAAACATATTGTGTTGGGGTATAAAGGACGCCGTGGTGCCCTGAAGAGTATAAAATTGACTCACCAGGATGCAGAAGCATGTCCTCATGAATCGCAGCACATCCGTGGCCAACTTCAAATATAATGACGATGAACTTACTAATATTTACCGCACTCATAAGATTATTATTAATAATAATAATAATGGCTAATTAGCCAAAATTGAAGCCATACATACATATATTAGGAGCTCTAACTCCTAGAGAAGCGTAGCTGTAGCCGAACAGTCAGTTCCTTCCCAAAATTTGGTCCAATTTTTAATTATAGACTATAGAGTACAACTATCTTAGGTACTAAGGTAGGTATAATAATCATAATTACTAAGTTAATGTTACTAACAGGTTCGTTATCCCGGATTCGATTCCCGGGTCGAACAGACTGCCTCGTTGGTCATGTTTGTTGCAACTGCGACTGCCGATCGGGAGATCCCGGGTTCGATTCCCGGGTCGAACGCTACAAAAAAATTCTAATTTAGATTTTCTAATAGTGGTTCGGAGTCTGGATATGTGCCCGATGCATGGCAATAGGCTCACCACCTATTCCATAGTGGAATGTAAACATAACAGGTGAAACGTGGGAGTGTTCTGCATTCCTCTGCCTACCACCTCGGGGATTACAGGTGTGAAGTTACGTTATTTAAGTTTGTTAGATATACTATCTACATGTGGTGAGTATGGCAGATGAAAGAATTTCAAAATAGTATACAATGCAAGTTTCAATGGATGCAAGTGGCGAGAGAGACCAAGAATAACCTATGTCAAGTTTTAGTTAAACAAGCCTATGTTATGTCTTGTAAAGAAGACCCTATTTGAGTTTTCAGGGTTGTGGAGATCAAAAAGAACACTGTTATGAATAATAATATGTAGGTAGGTCATACTATCACAGTACAGAATACATGATGCTTGTTATGTCCTTAAATTTTGTACTTGGAGCAAGAAATTTTAAACAGAAGCTTACTAGTCGTAATAAACGTTACAAACAATCTATAAATAAGTTTACCTTCTTAACTCCTCTATACACATAAACATAGAGCTCTTTGCCATGGTTGAAGCATATCCGATCGTCGGAGCCTAGGTTGTCTGAGCCGAGCACGCCGTCCGCGGGCGCCGGCGGCAGCGACACCAACGACACCCGCACATGGGTCGAGCCCGAGCCGCTCGTGTAACCCACACGGTTCGGCCGCGAGTATTCCGAAAGAGTCATCAGTCTGTACGTTCCCTCCCTCGTCGCGAACTGAGTCTTCACATCGTCTTTCCCGCCAGAGTCAGGTTGAACGGCCATGTTATCATATCCTGTTATTATTCATCGAGACCGCCAGTGAAGCCCCATTAAGATCACCGTTGACACCTCAGCTGAGCGAACGCGAGCACAAGACGCCATAACCGACTAACATAGCTTACATGTCGCGATTTCGACTCATCGGACGGGCAATCGCTAAACTGTGTATATTGTATGTTTTAATTATGAAGTGTCGAATCAAATTAGATATTCTTGTATATGCTACATAAAAAGTCAGGTGTCAGACAACATGACGGCTGCTTGTTTATGGTAATATATAGATTACTTTATCTGTGTAATGTCACGATGAGACAAAAAAATTTTTTTATTACAATAGTTCTAATAAGTACATATTGAGCATTAATTTCAGGAATTTGCAATTTGAAAAATATTTACGCCCCTCAGTTAATAAATGAATTGAATTTTTCTTTTATGGAATTGATTGTTTTCTGGCATAGTTTCTTGAAAGAAATACAAGTTTGAAAGACCTACTATATAAATATAAAAAAACAGTAACATCACACCTGTAATCCCCGAAGTAGGCAGAGGATTGTAGAACACTCCCACGTTCCAACAGTTACTGTTACGTTCCACGATGGAATAGGTGGTGAGCCTATTGCCATATACCGGGCACATATTCAGACTCCAAGCCACTACTAGAAAATCTAAATTA
>DWDW01001897.1:0-10906 GCA_018245635.1 Mimoniades versicolor eupheme | reverse complement strand
TGTTCTACATTCCTCTACCTACCTCTTCGGGGATTACAGGCGTGATGTTACTTTTTTTATTTTTATATTTACAATATTTTTATTATAAATATATACAGTATTTATACTAGCTTGGAGGTGACGACTATTCAGACTTAGGTTTATTACCCGACGTGACGTTTTATTTTGTTTGATGTTAATTTTATTTATTCATGAGGTACATTTATCGTTATCATTATTATAATTACATGTTCGTTTGTATATTCCCTAAAAAATTATGAGTCACATAAATTCGTCTAAAAATATGTAAATATCTACAGTATGTTTATTCAACGAAATATGTTAGTAGTTTTATGTAAAAAAAAGTCACATTACTGAGTATCCCATGGACATAAAAGATTGAAGTAATAATAATCCATGCATAAAAAGTCTATTCATTGGAGAGTCTATTCAAATCGAAGATTTTATTTTATTATGAATGTGACAGCAAATCTCCATCTATCATTATCTAGAATTTTGAAGGATAATTACTTTAATTATTTGCTGCACGTAAGCGGTCAAATATCGTAAAATCAGATATTACGTCACCAAGTTGATGAACACGTGCTATTACCCCAGAGGACTGAAACAAAATGTTCCCGTTTCTAAAAAAAAATGTGATCTGGAATAATAAAAAACGGAGACCGTTGCTTAGCAATGGAAAAGGCTTCCGTAATTTAATATTTATCCATCTAAAGCTTAATACCTGGTACCGTTGCTTTCAAAAAATTACGCTAATAATATTCCATGATATCTACGTAACAAAAAAATACGAGTATTGAATATTTAGGTAATGTCATTGTGAAAGTTATGTTATTCAAATATAAGAAACGAAGATATTTGAACTGAAAATGGAAGGTATAATGCAATATACATACATATCTACACGAAAGGCCCTCACCGGATGGGCTGGAAGCACCGGCGAGCCAAAAATCTCTGTACTTACAGACCTGCCGTGTTTATCGTACATTAATCACTCTCCATACACGTACGCCAGTTTGAAGACTTGACTCCTCCAGCAGTCAGTGTCTAACGTAATGCAACATATACTTACATATAAATAAAATCAATGTTGATATGTACATATAAATCTCGCTCGAGACGCGGTGTATAGAACTGAAATCTGTCACTGGCACAAGATGCACGATGAACAGCGACGAGCGGACCATTCATCACTAACTCGGATTAGTGGCTGTATTACTGCGGGTTTTGCGTTATATTCCATCGTTATGCTTTATTGAAATACCTTTTGGTGGAGGCATATAAATCTTTGCTACAGATTTTCATTAAATCTAAAAGCTCATAAATGGGTAATTCCGTATTTGTGTGTAATTGAAAATAGGTTGTAAATGGAATCATTTCATCAAATATCAATAGTAATAAAAAATCGCTAATGACGAAAATAACATGCGTTGTGTATATTAAATACTGACTAAGATAAAATAAATACTAACTGTCTCGTTGGTCGACAGCTTGTAAGCGCGACTACTTATCGTGAGATCCTGGGTCCAAATCCCTCTGGTCGGGCACGATTCGATTTTTTTAACTTTTCTATTCGTTTTAGAAAATAGATATTGTAAATATAATGATTTGCCCATTATCACTCCCTTATACGGATTCGTCATACATTTGAATTACGAGAGAAAATGTGAAGCGGACTTAAAGAAATGACAGTTTTTATACTAAGTCAAATTACTAATTAGTGACTTATGAAGAAATTTTATTTTCTAGAACATTCCACCTACTCAGACTTATGAACTATACAGACTTACAGAATTATGTATGTTTTGCAAACAATTATTATTGGCAGAATACAAAAAATAAATTATATAAAAGTTTAACTATATGAATATAAAGAAAAACTATTATTTTACTACTATTATTTGTCTAAGAACTCAAGTTTTATTATATCGTATTTATTAAAGGTTCTTCGTCACTATTACAAAACGTTATAACTAACGAGTAAGTGCCTAGTTACACAGGCAAGTTTTATGTAAGATTGATCAAAACTGCTGTCTTAAAAATTATGTAAGATGAAACAAATATAGTAAAAAAGGGTATTGACTAACCCTTTTTAACTTTTTAACTAATCCGTGTATCGATTCGATTTAGAGCCGGATGCGTGGCGCACCCTTTAGAGAGGCTTTTAAAAAATTTCCTCCAGTGTTCTCTGACTTAGGGCGGACGGCATCCGGTCTATGATAAACGATCTGTCTAATAAAATGTTATCATTGTAAATAGCACGTCAAACATGACGGGATTATAATATTATTTCTAATGACAACGTGAATTAACAAACTCTAAGACGGAAAAATAATCGCGTACTTACTATGAATATCTCAGTAGATATTCATATAATTATCAGTATGAACATTATACTACTGTTAACAATATTAATAAGATCTTGGATCCAATCGTTCACACCAATCTGGTTCGAAATCAACATCAGTTGAGAAATTACATTATACGCATTAGTAAATTGATAATTAAGTCAATAATTTTACATTTGGGTAATTTACAAACACTTAGCTTCACACAAATATTTGTTCTTTATTAAAATTCTATCTACTTCCTCAAGTTTTCAGTTTAAATCGCTAATCACAAGGCCAACAGCCCAGTCAAATTGGGTTGCATTGTTATACACGTGATTGAGGCCGAAACTTTCATTCTTTGATGTAATATATATGTGTAGGTATATATAGAACCATTAGATACCCAAAACTTCGTTCGCCCGGGGTCTTAAATAAAGTCGAAACAACCTTTCATCCCTTATTTCGCCCCTGTAGGGGTTCATTTAAAGTAAGCGTTCTTAGTAGTAGCCTACGTCATTACTCAAGCTATGTATTTCGTTACAAAATCATGAATAATCCGTTTAATAGTGTGACTGCCTCGTTTGTCCAGTGGTTGCAAGCGTGAGTGCCTATCGAGAGGTCCTGGATTCGATTCTCTTGTTGTGTAAGTACAATTGGATTTTTCTAGTTTGAAAAATTTGATTCTGGTTTTCTGATTTTTTAGTAGTGGCACTGGGTAAGGATTTGTGCCCGGTGTATGGGAATAGGCTCGCCATCTATTCGATGATGGGACGTAAACGTAATTGGTGAAACGTGACCGTATATTACACTCCTCTGCCTACCTCTTCGGGGATAATTGGCTTGATATTGCGTTCATGGTTTTTAGGCAGGTATTTAACGAAGAAGTATTTGTCACTTTTGCAATTACAATGTTAATATGGATAGAGTAAAGATAAAGCCGGTCGTTGCAATTCAATAAACGACCTTGTAACAGTTGACTTCACAATTTTCGAGCGCAAATGGCTTTGTTTGGCATGAAGGCTTTTTGTTTATTCAAAACACGCTTTCAAATCTACTACAGACTTATTGGGGGAATTTTTTTTTCGCCACCAAACTGATTTATTTGCTGGACGTAAATGGGGTGAGTGAGCCTTTGTTTGTTTTTGCTCGAAAATCTCGCGAGCCAAATTCATAGCGGCAATTTGTAGTCAATGTTAAAAATGGATGGCAAGTTTAATTTCTGTTACGTTAAAGTTACGTTTCACTTATGACCCGGTGGCGCTGGCGCGCAGAAATCGGTGGCTGTGTGCTAAGACACAAGGACTTCAGTTACGTTTGTGGTAGAGATAAGAAATGTACGAACTGATATATGCCATATTGTATCTGTTTTGGTTTTGGTTAAAATTTTTGCTTAATTCATATCAACTTAAACGCTTTTGATCGTTATTGATCGTTATAGATGTAAAGTTAATGTTACTAAAAGCAAACCAGAATAAAATTCTTATAATTTTAAAACGAATAATTTGACATTTGTTTAAAATTTTCTATTAAAACAGGTCCATGTGATTAGAAATCAGAATCATTTTATTCGTATCATCTAGTTATCATTTATCAACTTTCTTATTACTGAAAGTACGCCAGCAAAAAGTTTCGGCGAGATGTCATAATATACGAGTAATGTTAATATCATTAATTAATGAAGTATGGGTAATATTATTATTTAATGAAGGATGAGTTTTATTGAGATATTAGCCGCCTCGTTAGTCGAATAGTCACGAGTGCGACTGCCGATCGGGAGGTCCTGGGTTTTATTCACGAGTTGGTCAATTTTGGGTCTTTCTGACTAGAAATTCCTAGTAACTGGGAGTCCAGATTAGTGTCTGATGTAGTGCAATACATTACATTACATGTTGGGATCGAAATTTAACGGGTAAAATGTATCCAGTTACGTTATGAATTATTTTTGGGGTTAGTTGCAAAATGTCCTTTAGATAGATATAGATAAAAAATCTTAAGGTACGATTATTCAAAAGTTTTTTGACGTCTATTTTAAAACACTATAGCAATATTTCAATATGCTTTTATTACTTCAAAATATTTTCTTTAATTTTAATCTTTAACTACAGTTTTTTAAAGGCGATTTGTTTAGAAGAAATAGTTACATACAGTAAAATTATGTAAATAGCTACGTTTATAATTTTTGCGAATTGTCGAGTAATTAAAATTGACGTCTCTACATAACAAAGTAATTTTAAATTTTTACATATAAAATAATTAATTGATAAACAAATTTTAAATTGCTAAATAATAAAATAATTTTAAATTGTTAATTCCATAACAATAGTATGCCATAACTTAACTTGTCTCATTAACGTCAGAACAACATTCACTAACACAAGAATATTGAAATTTATGGGCCCTAAAAGCCTACAAGAGGAATATTTGAATCGAAATACATATTTTAGTATATTCCACTAAGCGTCTGGATAAGATTCAATTTGAAATTACAAATTCCAATTTGTAACGAAATCATAAGATAATAACCCTATTTCCATGCAAAGGCGAACTTAGGTTTGTGTTTACGTTATTAATAAGATAAAACGTATGAGTTCACTGGTAGGTACGTAGCTTACTAAAACGGTCATTATGGACTTACGCATTTCAAGTTAATAATTTATTTGTATTTTACCTTACGGACCTAGACTACTAAAACATTCATTCTCATTATCCTTATTATCCTCAGCATCATCACCTTTGACTTTGAGTATATCATTTATTTAAAGAAGTGATATTTTACTTAAATAATAATCGAATGATTCAGAAACTAGTTTATTTCCGAAAATAAAAATAATTTTTGATAGATAAGAATAGCGGACAGTAAAGTAAAGGTGTTATGACAAAAATTGGTACGCCAAAAGGAGTTCTAGAATATTTTTTAAAAATGCTTACATAATAAAGGGGAATTTTGTTATTTCAAAACGAAAACATAGATTTTAAGAAAACATATTGATATTTATGCATGTTAAAACAAACCAGTTACAAGAAAAAAAAGTAAGTTTTCAGATGGAAAAGTTTCGCTAACTATATCTACATAGTAATATCTTGATCATAAGAAACAAATATTCAGTACATATTGTTAGATTGAATTGACAATACATATTGTTGTTCTTGGGAAATGTAAGAATTGAGTCACAATTTATTTTCTTTATTTATGAATAAATCACAAGAAAACAGAGCAGAGAATTGTATTTTTAATTTGGAGTATAATAAATAAATGTTACTCTTTTATGGTAAGAGCTTATAAAGAGCCTTTCTTCGTGCAACTTATTTCAAGAATAATCCCGGGCATGTAGAATTATTTCTACAATTTCTAAAGCTTCAAAAGAAACACGAGCTAGAATAGTCCCAATACCAGCGTTTGTATGCAGTCTTGCAAATGGCAAGAAAGTAAGAAATTTGTTGCTTCGTCTGAAATACAACGGGGCTGGAATACTCGACAATTTTAGTTAACCGCTGTACACGTTTTAGTATTGCAAACGAAACGTTCTTGCTTTTGGTTATAGGTACATACTTTGTATCATAACGAAAAGATTGAACCCCGTCGTTTTATGTGGCAAAATTTAAGTATATTTAAGTCAATATTTTGTATAATCGCAATCTGGATTTGTATATTATTTAGTGCCTTTTCTATTATTATAAAAAAACCTTAGACTAAATCGGTAAACGATATCTATTATTTTCAAAACAAAATTTTATCATATTTTACAACATTACTATATTATATTTCTCATCTTTTTTTCTATTTGAGTTAAAACTTTTGTCATCTATGTTATCCTTATCGTATATCAATGTTATTATAATTTCTTTCTTTCTTAGCAATAAAGTAGGTACTTAACGCATCTCAGCCCTGACCCGCCGAACAATTATCTTTCATTCTTAAAAAAGATAATTTAAAAATTCTTGTAAGTTAATCATGTGTGTTTATCATTAGCATCCTCACTCCTATTCCATCCAATAATACGTCACTGAGTTCGTTTACTAGCGCTGCTAACCACTGCACATCAGACGTGTCAGTATCAGTGATAGTGCAATTTTTTTTTTCTAGACTGTATAATATTTATGTAATATATGCGTATAAAAAATTATTCCCGTTTGTATAATAATTATGCAATATATGCATACATAATTTGTTTTGATTTTTCTGTTCGTCTCATGTAATTCATATACATAGGTACTAAGTGTTCGTTCGTTCAGTTTCTCCGGTAGAATATTTTTAAAAGTTTAATTTCCACCCAATTTCGTTCGGTAACATTTCATATGAGAGTTAACTCCTCACTTCCGTTGCTATAAAAATATTGCACAGAAGTCTCTACCTTTCTCACTTATGCTTTATTTTCAAACTCGCTGGATTCCGTTCAGAACAATGTAATGTTTTATTCATGGGGACTCTCCACCCGGTATTGGTATGTATGGTGACAATATTTTCAAATCATATCACCGCCATACAGAAAGGACTGCACATTCTTACATTCGTATTTCAGTAAAACCTTGTTAGGAAATTTGTGCTTAGTTTCCCCAATTTATATATTTTATTTTACTAGATTTTTAGTTTAGAGTTAGACTTTGGCTCGAAATACTGCACACAACGTTTAGACCCAACAACGACAGCGTAATGATTCTCGGCAAAATCATCCTGGTAGACAAGGCAGGATATTTCTTCATTTATTATATAGCAATTTGGCCCACAAATCTTAGAAGCCTTTGAGTCCACGAAATCTTGCAATCAGTAAAAAAAAGAAAAACGTAACATCATGCCTTTAATTTTCGAAGAGGTAGACAGTAGAATGTAGGACACTCCCACGTATCCCAGTGTGGAATAAGTGATGAGCCTATATCCATACACCGGGCACAATTTCAGACTCCGAGCCACTATTAGCGAATCTCAATGAGAATAATACAATAGTGATTGACACAGGATTTGAACCTAGGAGCTCCCGATCGGCAGTCGCGCTTGCAACTACCACGACCAATGGGGCTGTCATTCAATTAGTTGACATAATAATCTACTTAACCTACTTGGCAATATTAGTATCTTTTCTGTTACAGAAGTAATAATGTATAATGCAAAAGTACAAAATGTACTTTAACACTCAAGCAAAATTCGAAAATAGTTTTAAAATTCTTAGATTGTGGAATGTATTTAATTGTGTGACCGAACTACATTCCTGTGACAAAATCGCTGAAAAAATTGATTCTTCAACGTTGGATACAATTTACCATGAGCTGCAATTTTAACTTTCTCGAAAAGATTGGATAAAAAACAGTGAAATGTATACAAAATATCCTACCAGTTCATCTTCACATGTAAGGAACATCTTAAATCAAGTCACTTGGAGACAAAACAGGTTTTAACTTGTCCGAGATGCATAGTGCTCTGGAAGCTGGGTTTTATCCAGAATTCTGTGGAGCTCTTCGGGGAAATTAGAGCGCACTTTATAGCAACGTCAGTAACAGAATTTCCTATTTAAGTTTTTGTGAACTTCCCATTTTACAGACCGGAATGGAGATTTTATGTAGGAGTAAATTATGGAACTATTTACTGGTTGTTGAACCTTTTTGAATTTACACGCTGATACGTTTTCCAAAGTTATAAAAACGTTAACGTTAACGTCTCTAAAGCTGCATTCTTTAAAAGTACTGTCTGGCAGTTACTATACTCGATCGACTTTTTAATCTATACAAAGACATCGTTATTTATTTCACTGTAAAATTATTAGTTATAACGTAAATAAAAATTTTAGAAAATGATTCGTGCTACAGTGGTAATATCTAACTACAACAAATTTAATGTAATAAATAAATGTAATAAATAAATAATGTGCACAATATAGGTGACCTAGGTGACCTAGGCAATAGGCTCGACACCTATTCCATAGTGGGACGTAAACGTAACTGGTAAGACGTGGGAGTGTTCTTCTTTCCTCTGCCTACCTCTTCGAGGATGACAGGCGTGATGTAAGGTATTTTAGACCTATTAAATAAATAAAATGCAGTGTTTCAAAATACACCAGCTCAGTAGTAACCATGTTTAGTTTACTGATACATGAATATTATACTAACTACCTTGATGACCCCATGTGAACCAATTGGGCTTTAACGATGCACTATGCTCTTCCATTTGGGTTAATTAACATTTACAGTTTATAATCGTTTCTGTTGCGTTCGAAAATAACACTTAAAAATCTATATTGTTACATTTTACTGTTACGATTAACATTTTTAATTTGTGTATACTGTCACATTTAATACTTTATTGTTATGTTTATTATTTTCATTTTATTTGTTTGTTACAGGTCTCCTCTTTCATAGAGCGATTTTGATGTCAGGATCAGGACTTAGCCCCTGGTCGCTAGTGGCAGATCCCAATAAATACGCAGCATTAGTTGCCACGCATGCGAACTGTTCGCCAGGTAATAAAATAAGAACTTTTTGTAAAATAAATATTAGACAGAAATATACACAGTTATTTGTGATTTATTAAAACATTGAATAACAGCTAACATATGATTTTTATAAGTCTAAGAAAGTAAGTTAAGCTATATTAGACTAAAATTATCAATTGTATATACTTACCATCCAACAATGTAAATACATGCTTGTGTTTCAAAGAGTAAAGTCATCTGAACTACTTTTATGAGTTTATCAATTCCTGTGTATGTTTGTTGTTTCAATTTTGTATATTTTATACAAATTATTGAAACCTTTGACATTATTGATATTATTCAAGTTTTGTTAGTTGTATTTGTTTTCGAACTACATTATGCTAACTGTGTTTATCTTGGAGCTTGTTGTTATTACTGATACAGATATTATTATTCAAATTTTGTGTCCGTTTATTTTAATTATACCTATACCTAAATAAATACGTAAAATCTAATTCCAAAGACTATTTTGATAAGGATCTGGTACATACATGAATACATATCTTCACGCCCGGTTCCTTACGGGGCGACAATCTTTTACCTGCATAAAGTTAAATAATTGTTGTGCTTTTCACCATTTCTGTGAAATTTGTAAATAATTTTGTATCTTTTGTTCATCTAAATCTTTCGAATCACCAAAAGCAGCTGCGCCAATCCCCTCTGGAGAAACCTGGTACTGTACATTCCAGGCCGTCTTCTGTTGCCGAAAATACCAAATGGCCAGCTGCGGGAAGTAAAAGGGTTTGCAGCTTAATTAGTTTGTGAAGTTATACCCAATTTAATTTTAACCAAACCATTCGGAATTGCGGTTACTATATACGGCGTCAGTAGGAATCACATTTTACGCCACTTTTTAATGGATATAGAACTACATCATGTAACTAGAAAGTCTGTATAAAATATAATCTATCGTTATTACTAGTGCTTCCATTATGTTACCATTTAGTTTTATATTTTATTTTAATCTATTTGTTACGATCGTCCTTTTATAATTTTACGTGTGATCCCCGGTACCAAAACACAAGTTTAATGTTACATTGGGTGCCAAGGTTATTGTAACACAAATGTAAGCGCAAACGTAATTTCAGTGTAAATATTTTAGTATACTACTGGCGTTTTCATTAAATAAACATTATTATTATTATTTAAGTTTTGAAATGTCCACTCATGTCCTTGTTGATATCATGATTTTCTTACAGACCTCACCCCTCCAGCTCTGCTGCGGTGTTTACGAGAACGACCTTTGGAAGCTTTGCTGTCAGCTCCAGTACTAGCGCCCGACTTCGCATACGCTTTTGGGCCGAGCGTAGACGGCGTCGTGATAGGTAAGTTACAAACCAACATAAGTTATATTTTCATTAGCATAGAGGCGAGTTTAGCCTGTATTACTATTTTAGGTTTGTCTCTCATTTACCTTAGAAATACGAAACTGTACTTGAACCAATACAAAATAAACTATAGTTGTGTGACCTTAGTTTTTTTATGATTATAAACGTTGAATAAATTACCTACGAAGGTTTAAGACTTACGAATACTTTTGGTAAATCAATTAACGTACAACGGAAAGTTTTGGGACGGTTCCAAAGGCACGGAATGAAGGAACTTCGCGCATTTGGAAAAATAGAGGCCAGGGCGTGACGAGACTGTTTGTATCGAAAAACAAAATCCAATAGTTCAAGTTTGCGACGGAAATGTAAGTAAATAAATATGACTCATATAAATAGGCAATACTACAAGTTGTGTTCTAGAAAGGTCCTTGTTGACATTCGATTTGATATGCCTGTTTCTTTCTTCACTGGCAAGTTATACGTTTGGACAATATAATTATATGATGTTTTCTACACGAAAGAGCTAACGTCTATCATTACTTAGACATTAATTTATGTTTTTAACAGTTTATTAAAGTCAAGTCAAGTTATTTATTTATAGTCTCAATGGTATTTACCATTGAGACTATAAATAAATAACTTGACTTATACCTTGCTGAGTGTACTTAATGGTACTGAGTGTACTTAAATAAAAAAATCAGTGGAAAAACTAGTGTTGCCCAAATTCAGTCTTGGTCTTGCAGTCTTGGTCTTGTTCTTGCGTTTTTGCAAGACCAAGACCAAGAAC
>DWDW01001896.1:0-10907 GCA_018245635.1 Mimoniades versicolor eupheme | reverse complement strand
GACATGTGCGGGCAGACCATATTATTAATACAGTAATAATAACAATTTTTGTATGTAAGTTATGTATGAATAATAGCGCACAAAAAGTGTTTTCAAAAAATGATTTGAAAAAAAAATCTTACATAGGTATATTATATCTAGCGTACAGTATTCGTTACTTACCTAATTTACCTCATTATGCACTTTTCTAAGAATACCGATATCCCAATAACACAGACCTAAACAGTCGTAGCATCTTTGTACATTTGCGGTAGTATGCGCTATTCTAATGGTACGAAGAACATCCTCAATATACATTTAGAACTCGCCTTTCTAATGGTATAGAACTACCTCAGAATGTAGCAACTGGCAGCCTCCGCGTTGTCTGGCGGCGGTCGCGGCACGCATCGCGGCGGCGGCGAGGCCAAATTATAGACGAATCTCCGGAGGTATTATTTTTTCAACGCACCGGGTGAGAAATGCGTGATTGGGGGCCGGCTCCAGATTACAGAGCGGAGACACGCCACCGGCCGCTCTCACCCACTTACGATCATTATTTAGACTATAATAAAGTGTTAGTGAATAATTATTGCCACCCAACAAGTAAAAACTATCGTATAGACAACGATAACCCACAATCAACGGCACATCCAAACCTCTGTCTGCTACATACGATTTCTACAAAATCACGATATCGAATTATTATACGAATAACGCAATAATACTCATACGTACGTACGTACGATACATATGTAGAACAGATCGTAAATTAGCATGCCGCCAATTTTAACACGTCGAATCGCGTCAAATGCTTAGAACAATTTTATGCAAATTCCGACCCAAATTGCATGTTTAGAGTGAGAATGTTATTTAGAAAATTATAGGATTGGAACACCGACAGCAGATTGCTGGAAGCAATTGCCGCGCTTGTTATAACTATCATGAGCAGCTATTACGTAAAGGTAGTTCGTTAGTTCGTGCTTTGCTCTGTTATAAGGTAGAATAATAATAAAATTATTGTAATCTCCGAAGCTGAGCGCTGACAGACAAGAAATCTATTTTAAACAACTACAACACTCATTCGGAATGTTTAATTTGCAATCGTATACTTTAGCGCAAATAAAAAAATGGGTATTGCAAATTAGGTAGTTATCGCAATGCGTAGGTACATGGCTGGTGTGAAGGTACGAAGGGAAATGACGGTAACAAATTAATTTGATGTTAATGTGTGTGTTTCGAGTGTTGCATGGACCGCGGTGCGTTGATTATAAGGCGCTGTGTAATAGCCGCCCGCGTCCCACCCTATACTCGACTTAATGCTCTCGCAATTTCAAAAACGAATGGGAGAAAAAAAGATTTCGGGCCCCAAATGAGAGATGGCGACGTGAGCTGCCTGTGCCTGCACGCCGATCGGCGGTCGATGGACGTGCGCTTCGGCCCAATAACGTGGAATTATTGTCAACGTGACAAGTTCCACGTCGGCGGGCTGTCTGTTAATGAATTCGCTTTTACATGGACATTATAGGTATGATGTAAAGCTTACTTTATCTGAAATGAATTTGCCTGGATCACCATAATCAGCCTATTTGAGTCCACCGGGAGGCATAGCCTACTCCAATACCACGCCGCTGATCTCGATCTTCAACTCCACCTAGCCGTCGCTCCACCTAGAAGGCCCTTATGTCGATATATGTACATATATAGAATCTGCTTCAACCGACCTCGTATTATTCATACCAAAATTTAAACCAATTTATTTTTTTATATGCACAGAACGAACCTGAAACGAATCGAAAGTGCACCAGCAACAGGTTGCTGCAATAAGATCGTGGCTCGGGATAAAGAAATTATGCATTATATAGGGACACAATCATTTATTTTTAATTAAAAGATCAGTATTGAATGCGGTGTGAGGGGTTCTAAACTTCATTTTTCGAGCCCAAGCGTACGTCACCTGCCGGGGGTGCATCCTGCTATATAACAGACGAGATTCTGGCGACCGGGCAATAGTGATTCAGAGCAATTTATGTAAGCACAGCTTACTGCCTTCACCGATAAGGGCAGCAGCGAGGTGGTGTAAGAAGCCGTTTTCTGCGATTCCCTATCCATGTGGATTGGTTACAGGTAAAAAGTTTCTCTGGGGAGGCCTTTGTCCAATAAAAGACTGAAACAGTCTAATATTGATGATAACGAATGTTCAACAACAATATTCCACTACCATTTACTTTTTAGTACACTATGGAATAGAGGATGAGCCTATTGTCATAAACCGGACAAGAATCGAGACTTTCCGCTGTTATGGGGAATTTCAAATCAGAAAAACCTCATAGTAGGTAGGTACTCAACCTCTCGACCATCTAGGCAGACACTTTAATAAGTCAGTAGGTTATAGTTTACGTATATGCCATAAAGATGGACCGCGACATAAAATTCCGCTGATGTTAGGTAGCGAGTGAATCAGCACGATGTGAAGTCCCCGCGGACAATCAGATAGCTCTACAATATGACGACACCTAACAACCTTCCGCCTACTTCACTTACTAGCTGTTCTTTGAATAATTCCCATGCTTTTAGTGTATATTTTTTAAGTAAATCATATCTTTAATCCGTGTATGTTTCCTTTTGGATACAGATCGGCTCCCAACGTGCAAAGCCCTCGGGTCAAACCCTGCCCTGCCCAAAGGCGATTCGGCAGAGTTCAATCAAGGAAGTTGCCAGTTATTTTAATTAGTAATTTATTACCAAACACCGTTCCATAACTCGGTGTAGCAACTTGTACTACCTATGATGAATTCAGTTATACGTTTGTTTAACTTGATTCTAGTTAATGTACCTACTACATTAAGTGCGGCTAAGTCGACAATAAATATTCACGGTGTAACAAAACCCAATCCTATTTGATAAAAAATACCTGTCAGTATATCGTGCTGGCATACAGGGTGATGCAAGGCCTCCCTAAGCCCGGCTAAATGCCCTGACCGCTTGGTAGCAGCGCAGGAGGTGCAAGGGGCCGTGCTTTGAGATTACCAAGCCGCATGCCTAGCGTGCGGATTCTGGGCTTCACCCCTCAGGGGCATCCTGTGTCCAACATTGGACTGCAATATGCTGACGATAATGATGACCTATGAGTGAAGTAAACTATACGTGAATAGTGAGTTGGGAAACGGGAGTTGTGACAATACAAAAATAAAAAATTCAGCTGAAATTAAAATCACGATTAAATGTTTGACTCATTTTTGAGTAATTGATGGAATCGTTGGCCGAGTGGTTGCGAGCACGACTGTCGATCGAGAGGTCCTGGGTCCAAATCCCGGGTCGATAAGGTACTAGTGGTGGGAGTGTCCTACACTAATCTGCGTACCTTTTTAGAGATTACAGGCGTGATTTCACATTTAAGATTCAATTTTCCTCAAAATCTAGTTAAGCACAAATTGTGTACAACAATTATAAGTGCCATTGACGGTAGAAGCAAATAAAGCAGAATATCTTTGCTATTACCAGACGTCAATGCCAGGTAAATTTACTACTATTACTACCAAAATAGATGCGAGTACCATATTTATATCAAAACACAACAAAACAACACAAACACAAGTATTACCCTTAGTTTAGCAACACAATATGTCTTAAAAAGAATTCGTTTGCAAAGCAAAACCAAACCAGATGGATAAGCAGAGATGGGTGGCCCCGACGCGGGGTCGAGGGGGTCAGATAGCGGAGTGGCCAGCGCCCATCTGATACCGGCTAATACGACGACAATTCGCGACCTCCCGCTTTAGTACTTTCAAAATAAACAACCTCCATCACCCTCCACACACGACTTCTTTTTATCTTTTCACTTTATATCCTTCTTTTTCTTAAAACATGGCCAAGTCAGAAGTGACAATAGACGAGCTGTACGACGACTTTAGCGAATGTAGAAGACACGAAAGGAGTCTACCAAGACCGTAGCAGGATATCAGTATTCTCTGCCTAGCCCTGTGAGAAATAGGCGTGACTATATGTATCTATTTCCACAAAAATGGCCTTATCGCAGTCGTCAACGAAAACCCACAAAACATGATTCATAAAACAACGTTCATTTTCATATCAATTGAAAATGTAATATAATCAAATAAAGTAACTGTTAACGCTGTAAACTCCAAACTCCATTTCCGGAACTTTCCGAGCGACATTAAGCGACAACATCAAACAATAATTTCGGAAAAAGCAATTATCATTATCCAGATAGGAGAGGGTCGAAGGCGATCGCATTAACATCATAAAGGGGGCGAAGTTCTGCGCCCCCGGGACACCCGTCGGCGACGAGACAGTTACATATTACGCAATAAAGAGCTGTTCTCGCGAAAGGAAGTGTGAAAATGAACAACATCAAGGGGTTATCTTGAATTACTCACTAAAAACTTATTGCTGGTGCTCGGGCGGGTCGCGGGTGTGCGGGGGGCGGTGGGGGGTGGATTTGCCGCGAACAGATAAGGGCGCGCTATTGGGATCGCGTCGTTCTCATCCAATTACACGGTCGAGCGAGCGCGGCGAGGAGCGCAGATAAAAAGCAAAGTTGCCTCGGCGCTGTCTCCGCGGGGATTGTCGCTCGGCTAACGTTTTCACCTACGACCCGTCTCTTGTATGTTGTAATTTGTGCCCTTTAACAGTGACAACTCGAAGGTCCCCGGCAACACATTTTAAGCCCACGTAAAAATACAGCACAATATGTTTTGCAATGTAATCGCCAATATGGTCGCACTGCGCCAAATGTATATTTAGTTGCATTATATCGTAACACAATATCACGTTTGTATTCTCCCAAAGAAGTATCTACGCAGAGGAAAGTAGGTAGTTACAGTTTCACGAACCACCTTTATTATACATACATACGTCCCAGTATGGACTAGAGGGAGATCCTATTGGTATAATGCTATTATATTATCTAATATATTCAATAGTTAATAAATATTTAATAATTAGATCATGTTTTAATAATCTCATTGCAATTTCCAATAACCATATTGCGTTTTGTTAGCTACCTCAATAGATTAAACGTTAGATTTGTAACTGAAATAAGTAGTATGTATTCTTAAAAAAATACCATGGTTTGAACCTGATCATCTTAGCTTAAGATACAAATAATTAACTAAAGATGAACCATCAAAAGATTTTCAGAAAACATTAATTTTACGAAAGAGTTAATTTTGTTTTAATCAATTACACATTATTTAAAAATGTGCAACAGTCCAAACAGAAATATACTAACGCTTCCGGTCAGAAATGATTCCATTATGAGCGATTCCGGGCAAACTAAAGCCTTTATGGAACAGACTTCAAACCGTGATAATATTTGATACTCGATGTTCTCTGCCTACCCCTTAAGTAAGGGATCTGGTTTCACGTTTGAATTATTATTATTATTGTATCTGTACACATATGTCTATTTATGTAACAAAATATTTTATTACTCGTTAATATCGAGATTATAAAATTTCTTATAATTTTGTTCCATGTTAAAGACATTTCTGAATCAAGTGCTACATTCTGAATTACGGTAATGCAGGAAAAAACTTATGCTATTTGTACATCTAAACGCTGCAGTGCACTAAGAGGGGTGAACATGAAACCAGATTTGAGAACACACGAAGAAGCAATTTAAGTTGACGTGCTAAGGGAATTGTCGGCCGCCGCCTCCGAGAGCGCGAGCACTTGATTCAATTAGACACATCGCTGCGGGAACTGGTCTTGATTCACTTGTCACTATTGTAACCTCGTCTCAGTATAGCGTAACCTTTTCAGTATGTGGTAACCTTTTCAAGTTGTTGTAACCTATTCAGTTTGTTGTCACCAAATAAACAACATGAGCTAACAGCGTTTAAATTCATACTCAACGTTGTTAAAACAACAAATTGTGTGTATGATTAAGCGTTACAATTGGTTATAGTCAGTTATTAAGTGTTCCTTTACAGTTTCTTTTTGTTAGTTATGTAATTTTGACTTTTATTTTAGAGAGATTTGTATCTCTATAATAACTAAGCAAACAAGCTGTAAATACTGACAGATTTCCTATTTACACTCAACGTTGCAACGCACACAAAATTTTATTTCTTAGTGTTCAGTTAAGTAATTGTCACTTTACAGTGTTACGCTTAAGTAATTGTGATGCTTTGTTACTTTTACGTCGCAGTGATTGTGTGTTTGTGAGTGTCGTATAATTTCCTTGTGAGGTCTAATAGCGGCGTAACCTAATAAATAGCAGTGACATTTGTTTTCGTACTAAGCCCCACCCTCTGTCACAACGGAACCCAATCCGACAGCGCGCCGGCCGCCGTATGTAAATAGTTTACCAAAAGTCACCGCTCGTCCATCACGCGTTGTCACATAAATTATGCCGCGGCGAATCCGCGGTCGAATCATTGTTTGACTTTTATCTTATTACGTATATCTCCCGATTTTGTTCGCGTCATATTTCTTCTGACTTATCGGCTTTTATCTATCGTTTTGTGGCGCTGTGGATCGCCGCGTGGCGCGCGGGCCGACAAATGTCTCCGTATGTTTTGAGTGGATTGGGCGAGCTGTCGGTATGCTCCGCGCTCGGTCAACAGGGTGACTAATGGCCGTTTAAGCTTATTTGGAGCGCGTATCGACTTATTGTCGCTTATCTGATGATGCGCCCGCGTCGATCGGGCGGTCGCCGCGGCGCTTCGCCCTTCGCGTTCCTTGAGCTTCGCCACCAATCGTTTACAAATGACTAATGACGGCCCCTCTGAAATGTCTTAGAAATATTCTCCACTGATCACCGTAATAAATTAAGTCACGCACTTGACTCTAAAGGAATGATGTCCGATTTCGTATTTAAATTCTCTTATAAATTGCACAACTCACACTAAATACCTCCGCTCTGAGAAAATGGTACAGCTTATATACCTATAACTGCGACAGTTAATAAGACATTAATAAGCTTATAATTAATTTCTTAAGATAGATATCTGGTGATAAATATAAAATGCTACTATACAGTAGTCGAAGCACGAGCGTCGATAACTTGGAACAAAAATGCTCCACTGCGACCACAACACTCGATACCTTCCTCGTTTATTTTCAATATCCAACTTAAATTAATGAAAACATCCATCCATAAAGACCCGAACGCCTCTGCCTTCTTATGAATGAAATTCCAGCTTGCACGGGTTCGAATCCTTTTTTATGACGATCATAAATTAAACAACCAATTTCCAGCGAGTGTCACAGCGCGGATAAAGGAATCATTTTTATAATATCCTCAGCGCTTAACAAGGGCACAAACGAAGCCCACGCATATTCACGCGGCTATAAGTCGGCATCGAGCGACTGGCCACTGACTGCTAAACTGTTAATATAAATAATGAACTGTGTTATGGGCTGGTGTGGTAGGTAGTGGTCCGTTGATTAACAGGCCCATTGTTGTCAAAGTCATAATTTGGTCTGTAGCACAATACGAGTATGTCGAGCTCAGGAGAGGTGCACACTCGCCGTCGCTCGCAGAGGAGATTATCCACGCTTTTTGGCATCGCCCCACTGCGCCTCACTCATTCTTATTGACAAAATACCTGGCTACTGCAGATAGCGAAGCGCGATAAGATAAGCCGCATTTAATTCGAATAACAGCACTTTGACAGGTGGTAAAGTATAAAAGCGTATGCAGAAGACGATTTCCTTCACTTACTGCATCTCTGAGTCAAAGATAAATAGCTCGTTCGGTCAATAATACTTCATTAGGTACATTACTGTGCTTATCGTGTTTCAGTGGCGAATAAAACAATCGTAAACGAAAGTTTTAATATTAATTCCGACCGTTGAAATTTGACGTTTAGCGCGTAACACAATACAAAGCGATTGAGAAAAGTCTAGATTTACTACTACGGAGCGGCGGCGCGGGCAGCCCACGCGCGGTGACCGGCGAGGCGACACGAGAGGCAAAACGACCACTAATTTATCGTCCCGCCTCAGTCAGCTGCCTGACTTATGACAACTGCGCTGTGTGCCCTTTTACGTGTCCACATTCTACATACAACCACACAATGAAGTGTAACTATTATTTATGCAAGAGCATAATGCGACGCACTTTTTCGCGTTCCAAATTCTAATGTAGCACACGTTTAAGTATATTGAAAAATAAAGGATTTTTACCGAAATGTTAGTTACATTATAGACAACTGAGAATGTAAAGTGGATTGAACAATACAATGGATTTCATACAAAATAACGCAATATCACGCCTGTAACCCCAAAAAAGGTAGGCAAAGGAGTGCAGTACATTCTAATATTTCACCAGTTACATTCACATCACAGATACATTTATGAGGGGTCAGGTTATTGCCATACACCAGAAACAAATCCATACACCGAGGCACTATTAAACATTCTAAATTATTAAAATCCAATAAAACAAAATTATGTACGACATTAAATTCATTTTAATTCACGATTACGCATAGTACCTGCATTACGTAGAAAGATTGAGTAGCATTTCTGTTTACATACTGTATTTTATTCAAATGGACGTGTAAGTAAGGCAAGGCGCGCTAGCTGTCTCGTAGGACACTATAAAGTGTCCGTGTTAATGATTAAGTGCTAAGTTACGAGCTCCGTGGTCCGCGCTCAGCGGGCTGCGCCCGGATCACCGCCATTCACTACCCGGGGTGTAGCATTACCTTACCGCCGAAAATATCAAATCGACAAGCTGAGATGTTATCGGTACGGAATGTTCAAAAATTGAATATTTTCGTATATTAAGCACCTACTAGGATGTCGCCCCGCAGAGTGCCTCTTCCGGCGCGAACCGCGGTGTCCGTCCTCTGTCCACCGTCAACTACCTACTATACATTTTATGATACACTTTACGTTGAATAGAGATGTTATTTAATATCGCTGTTAACGTCTCTACAAAATTTGAAACGCACCTACTCTCTTTTTTTTTCGTGAACGCATATTCGTGCTCTGTTGTTCGATTTTATGATATCCTATAAATATTTAATAATGTAACCGATAGTACAAAAGCATTTGACATAAAAACGTCTGGCATGTCCTCTACTCCGTTCTAGTGATTTAAAATTTAAATGTGGTAGACGTTTAGAAAACAATTGTGTACTAAATATAATTAAATTGTCACAAAATATTTTTTAACGTTCGAACGCTTACATAAAAGTGTATATTTGTTTAAAATTACTCTATACCTAAAGAAAATTGCAGCCTATATAGCTATATAGCCATGTTTATTATGTTATGAATTATGTATTATTAATGTAAAAAATACAATATATTTAAGAGTTACTAAATATATCGAAATTCTAACAAAATGTCTGTAAATTTAATATTATCTTCAGCTGCCATTTATTTTAAAAACGTTGTTTTTATTAGATAACTATTAATATATATAGCCCACGCGCAATAGCGAATTGAATCGTTGCTTTAGTTTTATGAATGAAAAGTATTAGTTATTTTATTCGTCTTCGATTGAAGTAGGTACAATGATCTCAGAACACAACATTAATAGTGAAATACCTATACTTTTAAACTAAAAGTACTGTAGTTCAACAACAACACACATCAGTCACTGAATATACCATGCCATATATCTTCCTAAAGATATTTGTTAGTTAATTTATTTTACGGCATCTGTTAATTTATAGGAACGTATAGTGTAACGCACTAAGGGATAATCATTAATATCTCTCCATATATAAATGTTATTTACTTATAAATGACCGTCTTGAAGTGAACACTACATGCAATAGAAATTAAATTTGTAACAGTTGCTAATAACATAATGTACCTACATACAAATTCAAATTCAAATATATATCATTAATTTAAAATTGGTTCATTACAACACTTTTTGTACGTCAAGATGAAACTACCATCGCTTAAGAAAATGCTTCGATATGGAGAAGAAGCGGCGAAAGAAACTCCATAGGTGTGCTTCTGTATCTTTTTTAAAATAACAAATGACATAAATAAATAAATTAATTTAAACTATACATATACTAATTAGGGAGTATTATTTAATATTGTTACATCACACTGTTCATTTTACGATAAGAATTATTATCTATTTTACAAGATGTTACATACTTGAGATGGAATTAATGAAGCTCGTTACGAAAATGTTCTCTCGATTCGTGTGGAATCAGCCAACCCGCACTTGGCCAGCGTGGCAGACTATGCCCTTAACCCTCTCATTCTGAGAGGAGACCCATGTTTCAACAGTAAAAATCAATGTTTAATATTGACCTAACATTCATGTTGATATCATTCAGTTAACCTAATCACATCCACAAATGGAGATTCTCGTAAGCATCTAATAATCTAACAAAGCGTGTAAAATGCAGCGTGAAGACGACTCTTAAGGATTGTTGTTTGATAGATAAATTTTTACGTTTATACGCCAACGTCCGTGGTTGTAATGAATTTGAGATCCGTAGGTGGGTGTCCGTAGACCATTAGCGCGGCAGGAGAGTCGCTAGTTAGCGTGCTAAATTGATATCTCCGCCCACGCGATGAGTGTAAACGGTCAAAAATTTGTAATTTAGAATAGATTAGTAGTGTTTTAGCCATTTGTAACATCACTTTACGAATGGATTTCTACTAATTGTACCGGAAGTTTTCGACATTAATAGGTGTTGTTTAGTGATTTTGTATTAAACATATCTAACTTGTGTTTACAGAAAAAAATATTTAAACTAAAATTAACCACCTGACTTGAGTATATGAGAACTGGAAGAGGTCTGATCGGAGCATGATGACAGAGAAAATAGTTTCGTAAGGTAGAGCAAAAAGCATAGCGAAAGTATTGATGTATTTGTCATCAATTACTTGAATAGAATGTGGAGGAAAAGGGAAGATCTCCCGCCAGGCGATGTCGCTGCCTGGGGACCGCGCTCCGAATGTTAACTTCAGGTCTT
>DWDW01001895.1:0-10908 GCA_018245635.1 Mimoniades versicolor eupheme | reverse complement strand
GGCGGCGGCGGCGGCGGCGGCGGCGGCGGTGGCGGTGGCGGCCGCGGGCTGCGGCTGCGGTTTCCGCAGCTGCTTGGGCGTCACTGCGCTCGGCGGTGCGGCGATGCCACTTAGCCGAGAGCCGACAGATTTGATCTGAGGGCACAGGTCATGCTATTTATTTATTACTATGAACATCAGAGTAACACATGGAAAAAATGTGGATAATCTGTTATGAGATTATTGCCAACACACGTTTTTTTTATGTTCCAGAAGTTAAATAGATACATAGATTTAAATTATTTCAGACATCTTACAGAAGTGGCTTGAGTTTCACTTAATATACTTAAATAGAAAGTATTTCAAGCAGTAACTAAATAAAATAATTTATTCGGTATAATTACCTATTACCTAACCTAACCACCTATAATTAATCACTGATAACAAATCTCATAGTCACAAGTATGCATACACATATGTATTATAATTATTTTCGCTACTGTACACTGTGATTTATTCTTTTTTTCAATGTAATATATATTATATAAATACAAACCAAAATAAATCCCACATAATTTTCAATACAGTTGGTTATTAGTTATTGGTTATTACCTTATAACACTGGCAATACTCAATGGTCAAAATGTGTTTTAAAAGACCACTTTTTACCACTTTTTGATGACAGCATACCACAATACAGGTAAATTTTGTGAGAGCTATATTTGGTTACTTAATCCCTCAAACCTCCAAGAAACTAGTTACTTAAAACGTAACATAAACGTGACATCACGCCTGTAATTCCCGAAGAGGTATGAAGAAGAGTGTTGTAGACTTGTACATTTCACTATTTACATTTACATCCTACCATATAATAGGGGGAGCATATTGTAATACACTGGGCATGGCATGATTATATAGATACTTAATAAACTATATTGTATAACCTTGAGTTTAGTAGGAGGAGACTTTTGAATGGGTGGCTCAGGGCTGGCCCCCTTGGGCTGCTTGGGCTTGGGCGTACGCTTGGACTCCGTGGGCGGCGGCGCGGCCGGCACCGGCGACTCCACGCGCCGCATCACCTTCGCATCGCTGGAAGAAATCATCAAATTCATGTCATCAATTTTGTTCAATGCTGCCTTCACTTTGCCACTAATAATGGACACACGATGGACAGAATCTGAACATGTATGACTCACCGAATTATCTCTTTCTCCGGATCGTCAATACCGAGAGGTTCCTTGAAGAACGAGAAGTTGTCTAGAGTTAGGCCGGTTCCAGACAAATTCTCTCCGACCTAAAACAACAAACATATTATAGTATCAATAAATTACGATTAATAGTTATTAATACTAATTTGGGATTAATAACTATAAGGGTGAAAAATCTGATTGATTTGTTTGTACACTAGACAAGTGGGAGGACCACACGTTAAGGTTAACAAACAGTAGTAAATATCATATGACAGAGATACAAGGTGAAACACCAAGTGATACCAATTCACATATACTTATTAAATTATTAGTGAAGTATGCACCTATCACATACACTTTTCTTTGGCTGGAATAGAATGCCATTAGGTACTAAGGTGAGCTGTAATACATATTAGAGTAAAATATATAAAATTATATAATAAGTTGGTCTGCAACAACTTTTAATTACATTTTCCCCATTAGTGGAAGGTTATAAGACATAATAATAATAATTAAAAAAATACCTCTCTGGTGGAACGCAGCTTCTTGCCGGTGGGCGTGTAGTAGTAGATGTCTGCGTTCTTGCGCGAGTGGCTGTCGAGCACGGCGCGGTACACCAGCTCGCGCCGCCAGCCGCGCTCCAGCGGCACGCGCAGCTGCGGCGACGACATCTCCACCGTGGAGCGCCGCCCGCGCCCGCCGCCCGCACCCAGCGGGGACATCGACGCCTGCAAGCGCACACCATTCTACTCATTCATTCCCAAGCTTGTACGTGCATTATACGAAATGGATCTTCTTGCCTATTGCCATAAACCTGGCACGCATCCAGCATGTGAGCAACTATTAGAAATTTCAACTAGAAATTCTAAAAATAAAAAGTCAATAGTATCCGTTCAGAGATTTGAATCCAGTACCTCTTTTTCGATATCCAATACATATGACATAAATTAATAATAAATACAACTTACATCAGTAGATATAGCACCGTCGCCATCGGATCTTGAGGACAGAGCGGACGAGGGTCGTGAGCCGTCTGAAAAACATTCCGAAACGATTAGTCCGGCGCTAGCTGTAGCGGTACCAGTGAAACGATTTTACAACACCAATAAAGGAAAAAGCGCAAAAGCACATTGAAAACATAGATAAACAAAGAGGCCTGTAACTTGTGACAGATTAATGAATATTTGTTACATATAGTACATACTCAAATTGAAACATCAAGGTAATGCGTGCAGAACAGTGGGTACACTCTGTTCAACATGACAATTATTAAATTTGTATCCACCGTTCATATTATGGTCGTGTCGTGATGGTGAAGACGTAACACACGGTATATAATTTAGACTGTGACGTCATACGGACTGAGATCAACACCAATAAATATTGATTTAGCGTGAGCCAATTTGAAACATCAAAAATGGAGGCTCGATAATAATTTGAAATGAATGTAAATATGTAATTTTAGTTAAGATACAATCAGGATAATGTGATAGCACATTAGTTTGTTGTTTTTGTTGAATTTCAATTGGTTCTAATTCGGTAAGTCGGGTGGTGTAATTACATGTGTGATAAGGTTTACAGGCCCCTTAGATCGACTGATCGCCAGATTTGCGCGATTGACGAGTTGCGAGCTTAGAAAATATTTCACAAATAATATCGCTTCATGTTAGTATATTCGCAGGAGCACAAATATTGGGTAACAATACACCAGAACTATGTCTATAGATATACGAATTGAAGAACGATGAAGCAAGGGGTCGCAGCAAAGCGATTATAAGCTTTGGCGTTAATTGTCTTCCTGTCACTGAAGATAGCAATATGAAAATGTATCGTATTAATATACTTTTTTTTTCTAACCATTTACAAATGCGTATCGCTTTTATATACAGATGGAACTGATTATTTTCATTCATCGCTCACTGGTCAACGATAGCGAATACGCGTATACAAATGACACACCAATGCTCTGCTCCGCTCCCACTTATCGTTCATCTCCCTCGCACAAGTCTGGTCGATCAGCCAGCATTAACATTTAATGTCACCATTCATGTCATAAAAAAGCAACATCATTTCACATTCAACATTATTCATATTGCTTAAGACTGCCAAATAAACCGGAGACGAGTAAAAAATTATGAGGTTTAATTTACCTAAAAATGTATAAAACTCTATACAATGGATAACCTTTAACGAAAAAAATAATCTTTACATTGAAATGTGATAAAATGAAAAAGTAAATATATTCTATGCTGGGTAACGTTCGAGAAACTTCTACCAGTCGCGAACTTTTGTGTTAATCAGCAGTCTTATACAATGGCGAACATCGATACACAGTGCCATCATACATCATACACCTACCATACACGCTTTATATACTTGAATGTATAAATATGTACATAGTATTTATACAGGATGTAAAAAGTACCATTCGTCAAGCAAAGAGCAAAATAAATCAGTTTTTGTAAAAAAATATTTTATGGACGTGTTAGAATTGTTCTCAGTGGTAAACTTCTCTTATCAATAAATTTTAAAACACGATAAGAACGCATAAATTTTTAACGTTTACTACTATTGTTTATCAAATAATTTGAAAAATTGTTAATTTAAAAAATTACCTTGTTTGTATATGGGCCAGTGTTACAAGCTAAAGAAAATTTTAAATAATTTCTATATCCTGAAATAGGAGCATATGTGCATAAAGTCGTTCGTGATGAAATCATTGAAATGTTAGGTCGTTATAACTACAATTTTGGTCTGAAAGATAATGATGAGTGATTCCGATAAAAAAAATTATATTCTTTTTCAAAATAGGTTCGTAATAGAAACATAATATAATATTAATCATCAGATTATTTGAAAAATAACCCATACAGTTTAAAAGGACCTAACCTAAATTCTTTCAAACGGAAAACAAACAAATAACATAATTTCAGGTACATGACCACATTGTGCAGAGCCCATCCAAGCCCTGGTCAGTCAAGCATGCAGTCCACATTCGGATCGGAGAAGCTGTATTGTGTATTTTGTAGCCCAAAGAACAGATATAAGTAGAAACATTAAAATACTAGAGCCACTCTCCTTTTTTCTCTCACTCTCTCTCTCAATACGATGCTTCACATCAAATCGGATTTATAAATAGATGGAGTAGAACTGTCAAAAGTATTGACAATCCACCCCATATTATATTATAACAGAGCCATTAGAGAAATGAACGAACAAAAGGATGAATGAAAGAACAAATGTACAAATGTAACACAAAATGAAAAATGGTAGACTAAATATGTCAGCGTATAAATGACGATTTGGTATGTAATTTGATTGGAAGCCAATTAGATTTGATTGTTCGTCCGAGGGTGGGAAATTTTTAGATTTTAATCGCCATTTTTTTTTCGGACCTATGGATGTTAACTAAGTTTTCTACCAATTTCCCGACACAACTCGCACACGGCCGTACTGAGCCAATGCATACAGCGTACATTTAATGTAGGCGATACTATGTACTAACATTTACAAAGCATAATCAAGGAGCAGACCGATACATACCTTCAGCAGTCAGTCAGTCTGCTCCCCTTCATATCAAACATCGATTCAACATTCGTCTATAATACGGGAAGGAAGTGTTTCATGAATCTGTTCCATTATATAGGTACGCAACATATTTTAATATATTTCATTTTAGAAATATAATGTGTATGGAACTATCTAGAAAGCCACCAAAAAAATCATCTATATAATTAATACGAATGAACTAAAAAGAAATAAACTAAAAAAGTATTTTTTTTTGCCTCATGTTACTTGGTTAAGGTCATTCTGTAATATTTTGACACTTCCACCCTGTATAAAGTTCTACATAGCACATTGAATTTCAATATGAATATGCCATACACATACATATGAATAAATACATAGAGTCACATATAAAGCAGTAAAGTATACAAGGCATTTATTATATGTTAGGCAGGCATATCTTTACCTACCTCTCAATCTAAGCTTGTTGATATACCACTTGTATAGGGATCCTCGTGGTATAATGAAGTCATGAACCAATCGAAATAAAATTATTACATTATCTGTGTTATGTGGTCGAAATATCTGTGGACCTCAGAATGCTTAAATTATTTCAGCTCATTAAAGCGTACTACTTTCCTTCACATACATATGTGGTATATACTTGTGGCGTTACTGTTATTGAATGACTTTAGAAACTTCAGTCAATCAATAAATCTACCATCCTGGCCACAGATCGGTATGTCGGTCAGTCAATTAGTAAGAAGCTGTTTGTAAGTCTAGGCTATTTAAAAAAAAAAATCACTATAATTTAATGTTAACAAAAAGTAAATAAAAAACCTATTATTTGGGCATTATGTTCGAAAATACTATGAAAGAAGCCCTATTATCCAAGACACCTACACTACATTTATTTCTATAAATTAAGCACTAATTTTACGTTACGTCATTTGGCAGGTCCACAGATATTTTATCCGGGTTGCACCATTTAGTTAGGTACTTAGATTAGTACGATCCGACAAGACTGTAAGTGATACAATCCATAGAGTTGAAAATATGCAATATACAAATGAAATGAGTCCAATATTGAACATAATTGTTTCATAACATGACAGTAAAAACGAAACTGTAATTTGTTTACGTTTTATCGTCCTAACACTCTCTCGAGCAAAGGAATCAGATCAGATTCCGCAGATAACTCAGTAATACTTGAAAAAAGCAGTTGTCGTTTTGCAGTAACACTAAAAACTTATTTAACTGGCAACATAGATTTGACAGCTAACAATGTGTCAAAACACAAGTGACTAGTGTCACATGTCATTTAACAATTTCCAATTGGGATCATTTATAATCTTGTCAAACCACTGCTAATTATTACATTGCGAAATGAAATATTCAAAATACAGAACGAATTCTTAATCGGGGTTAAATTTTAATTACATCCTTAAGGCAGCAGTAAACTCATACAGCGCTAAGTGTTAATAGGACACAATGTTTAGGTTACTAAAGCCGCTAATTAATGGCTTGCTTATAGAAGCGCGAAGCCTTGAAGCCCGTTAGCGTGTAACTTTGGGCCGATCACTAATCACCTTGAAGGAGAGCTGGCACATGCCTACCAGAACATACAAAGTGTGACACATTATTGCCAACAATAGCAAATGTTAACAATATTATAAATCCACGTGTATCAGTACACTATGAAAAAATGATAACCCTATATGTGAATCTTGCAGGGCCAGTGAAAATATTTCATTTAATCAATTTCGGTTACCTTATTGTTTTATTAACATTGATTAAATGTTCAATTGTTTCCATCTGTGCAATGCTTTGATAATTGTCGATTATTTGCACATTCAATGCAACATAATTTCAAATCCAACAGTCAGTTAAAAAAATTGGAAACAAAATAATGGGATTAGAATTTAATTAACATCATCAAAATTCCCCAACTAGAGCATGTAGATGTGACATAACAGGCAAGATACTAAAATGCTGATATCAAGATACTAAATGCCTTAAGCATAGTGGTGCCATGATGCAAAATGGCACTACCTTGTACTGACCACATGCAGGTTTTTCAGTTAAACTATAAGAAGTTAAAGCAAAGAGTTTTTTTCCCAATATAATAGATCAAATGTTTAATTAGCTAAAAAAATATTTTCAATTAAATCACCTAAAAAAATATAATAGAAACTGTAAACAATCACTGGACAAGCTTATCTCGCTGTGTATTCAAAATAAATTGTAAATAGGTCTGTTTATAAACGATTAAATTCCCCACTTAGGGCAGTTGTTTCAGCTCCATTTGACAGAAGCGTAAATGTTAACAATGACTCCAAAAAATTTGATTCACAAAATGTCACCCTTAACAACACTTTAAATTTAACAAGCAGTTAGAAACAAACTACCCAAATGTTGAAAAACGAATTGTTTCCATATTAAATCACTTAATTGCTTACAGGCATACCAATTTACCACTTAATAATTCCATTTGCTGTGATGAGTTGGTGACATATGTATTATATACATATTATTGTTATTTTTGTATCTTTCCTTAATTTATGCAGATATCAACAGAGTTTTTAATACTAATAACATGGAAACAGTAATGAACTTGATGAAAAACAAAAAACAATGTGATTTGTTAATCAAATGGAAATTTTACAGGTGTTATGAAATTACATGAACATATTTATATTAAAATTTGTTACCCATGGTCCTAGTGTATAGATGAAATATTATCAGTTTTAGGAAAACATTAAATCCTTTATAGTATGCTTCCATTTACTACAAAGGCAGCCAAACAGAATGTTTTGGACAATTCTATTTTGCCTGTGATTCTAGGACAGTGAAAGTCGAAAAAAAAAGAAGATATTTTTCTTATATAAATCTATGGCTTGGAATTGGATTAGTGCCTAGTGTATGGCCATAGGTTCACCTCCCATTCCCTCGTGGGCTGGAATATAAACATAACTGGTGACATGTGGGAGTGTACTTCACTCCTCTGTCTACTTCTTTGGGGATTACAGGTGTGATGTTATGTTTTATTTTTTCTTATAACCAACCTTATCTTTTACCTAATAATGTGGAATAGCATAATTAAGTATCCAAGGAAGCCTGTATAGTAACTGTTTTATTGCTGTCTATTCTTAGCACTTATCTGTCTATATTATATCATAATAACAATAATAAAAAGAATGTTATACATACAGAAATAGTGTGTATCTGTAATGTAAAATGGTATGACTGTTTAGCATTAACTATATGTTATATTTATGTTATTTAGTCAGTTTACTAGAGCTCTAGGTCCATTGGCAACCATGTAGAACAATTCATATTAGTGTATAGAACCATAGAGAAAACAATTTCTTTTGCACCTGCTAATTGATTCAGAACATCTATGAAAATATTTGCATAATTTTACAAGGAGATTCTTATCATGTAATCTATCAGCAAATGCTAGGTATAAGGCAAGCCCATTGAGGTATAACAGCTAATTTTAGCACCAAACTGTCAAAACTTCGTACAGCAAAATATCGGTAATTTCGAATATTATCCAAAACAATATTGCAAAATTATTAACATAATTAGCCATCTCACAAAGACACACTTGTGATATACACTGCAATAAAAATGTTCCATCAACAAGTAGAGGAACATTTACAAATAATGGAAAATTATTACTTGTTTTTAACTAATATTAAATTATCATATATAAATATCTTGCAATATATACAGCTTTGTATAATATGCAATGTATAAGTGTGTAAATCATCATTTTATTCATGTCAAATATCAATAGACAGTAGGACCACAGGCAACTGATAAAAAAATAATTGTTTTACAAAACCTATACACAATAGATAATGTGCAGATACATACCAGTGTCTTGTCTTGGTCGTTTGCTAGCTCTGACCGATGTGAAAGAGGATGCGCGCACACTCCTGAGTGGTGTAATGTTCTTGACAGCTTCGTTCACCTCCGCTTCTAAGCGCTCTGTTAGAAAAGGATTACGAGATAGCTATATTAAATTATTAAACATTCATACATAGTGAGAAATAGAGTTTAGTAAACATTTGTAAGTGTAAAAAAACTCATTTGTAAATGAATAATTATATTGTAATTTGAAAATTTAAGGGCTCAAGATTAATATAAAGAGATGAATATGTGAGATAAATTAAATTCATGTTTGTTTATGGGTGTAACAAACGGCATAATAGTTTAATTCATGACATTATAATAATTTTTGATAATAATTGTAGAAACTGAAGATGACTATGTCATAACTATGTAGCAGGAAATGCATAGAAGCTATGCTATTCAATGTTTCCTGATTGCTAACATATGATTAGAATATGATATGGGCAGTAATGTAGGCTATGTGTGAAGCTGTACTCTGTGAACCCCGACCTGCTAGCCCAACATGGGGATTATGGGCATAAGCCCTCAGGGGAGGCCAGTGTCAAGCAGAAAACTGCAATAGGAAGATGATGAATATGATCATTGTCACACCCCATAAACATTCAGTTTTTCACTCACCTACAATTTTGCTGTAATCAGCCAACCTTCTCTCCTGAACTTGTGTGAAACCTTTAAACTCTTCACTTTCATCTATGTCACTCAAAGTGGTAGATGCTCTCCTCTTCATTCCCCGCTTATCATCCAGAAATAGAGAAGATTCCATTAATGTGTCCTTAGGTGGTGTATTTTCATCATGTTCGTAAACATTTAGTTGTGTGTCTTCAACCCTGAGACCACTGTCTGGTCTAATTTTCATCTCTACGTCTTCTGCAAGCAAAAGAACATATTCATAATTTATTTTAAGAAACATTGGATTATTAATGCCAGCATACAACAAAACTCTTAAATACAATAAAAAAATCCAGAAAGACATATAAAACCATAACATTACATCTGTGGCGCGATGAAGATGTAAGCAAAGGAGAACAACCAAAGGAGAACACTATAACACTTCCATGTTTCACCAGTTATATTTACATCCCACCACAGAATAGGCAGTGGACCAATTGGTGTATATCAACTCAGAGCCACTACTGGGAATTTCAAGTTAGCAGAACTATACTTTGTGCAACCAGGGGATCAAACCGAAAACTACTGGATCGGCAGACACTTCTGACCAGTCTTGACATATGTGATTGATGTGGATCATTGGTAAACTTCGCTTTGAACTAAAATAACTGAAATTGTTAAACAATTGAGAACCCAATAGGCTGATAATCTCCACATCAACCATCTACACTGAGTGTACTAGATATATTTCTGATATCAATGACCCCTTAGGATGTTTTTATGTATCTATTTTTAGCTCATGGCATTCACAACACTGAAAGTTTTTGGTTATGAGTATAGATATAATGGTATACGCTGCAGTAGAGAGATTGGTTCATGACTAAACTAGTCTGCTATTAGTATATAAACTAAACATGTTAATGATTGTAACTGGACAAATATGTTTCCGATGTTCACACATCAGAACATGTGGTTTTGTACACTTTCATCTTTTTGCATTTAACATATTATATTTACATCCCAATAAATGAAAAATAACCAACTTTGGTTTTCTTTTTACTTATATAATTACCCAAAACATCTTATTCTAAAACTGTTTAAAGAGAAACATTGAAAAACATGTAGTTACTTATGTAGGTAATATTGAAAAACATTCAGTTATGTATGTAACTGCATGTTTATCAATATTTCTCTTTTACTTGTGTATTTACTTAAAAGTATGAATGTGCAGAATGTGACTTAAAATAGGCCAAAAATAGACTTATCATTAGCAATACATACTCCAATAGGCTAAGGAATATTTTTTTAAATTTATATTCAATGCAATTGAAATGAAATGATCACTCAGACTATTGTCAATCTAGACAGCTTGGCCAACTTGAATGTTCATAATAATTAAAAATTGGATAGTTTAACAGATTCAGGTGCTACACCAGTTGTTCTGAAACTTTTTTGGTCCATAGACCCCTTTTTATAGTCATAACTTGCCCACAGACCCTCAAGTGATAAATATAGGGCATATAAATATGGGCTATAAATTATAGGGCAAAAATTAAAAAGAAAAAATTTGAAGAAGCATTTATTGAAATTATAACTTTTGTTTAAAATTAACGTAACGTAACTTTACGCCTGTAATCCCCGAAGGGGTAGGCAGAGGAATGCAGAACACTCCCATGTTTCACCGGTTACGTTTACGTCCCAC
>DWDW01001894.1:0-10908 GCA_018245635.1 Mimoniades versicolor eupheme | reverse complement strand
GGCAGAGAGCACAGAGTGCCAAATATCTCTATTCTTACACACCTGTCGTGCTTCGTCCACATTCATCACTCTCTTCAAGCGCGATATTATGTTATATTATCTAAGTTTAAAACTGGACTAGATTTCTGCCTCTTTAACGACACTCTCGCTCTAGCGGTTCTGAATTATGGATGGACAGCCACTTAAATCATCCCCCGCGGGCAATTTAAAACGATCGGATTGCGGATAGTAGTGGAGCAACTCGCTGCGATGGCAATGAATAATGCGAGAATCGTTTACTGCGGCGTATATTTAATATACTTGTATATAATTTGTGAGTTATCTAGAATATAGCATGGTTCCCATTTAAGTATTAAGGACTCGAACATACGTAGGAGCCAGCTGATCTCATCTTGCTGAGCGTGTTGCAAGTATCCGATGGGAAAGACTAATGTTTTCGGATAAAATCTTAGTTACATTATATATGTGTTTTCTAAATTTAGATTGATACATTATATTTGTACATAGTTCGACCCATTTCGGTATATGTAGGTACCCGAAGTATGCAGGTATGTATATTGAAAAAAAAACCAAAGATCACACCTGTATATCCCCGAACAAGTAGACATAGGAGTGTAATACACGTTTCACCAGTTACGTTTACGTCTCACCAGAACGTTTCACCAGTTACGTTTACGTCTCACTCTGGAATATGTAGGTGGCGAGCATATTGCCGTACACCGGGCACATATCCAGACTCCGAGTCACTACTATAAAGTCTAAATTAGAAAAATTGAGTATTGCCCGACCCGGGAGTTGAACCCAGGAACACCTGTTCGCAGTCGATACCGACAAGACCAATGCGGCAGTTTTTTACCGCATAATGTCATAGATACCTACATATGTATATAGTTTCAGAATGATTGTTTTACTTGTTCCGCACCTGATTCAAAATCAATACGGCAAAGCGATTTGGACGTAGCAGTGCGCTGAGGTGTACCGCAGCAATCGTGCCCTAACTAGCCTGTCATTTGTTTTTGTTATAAAGTGATGCCGGGTCCCTTACTGGCTAGGCAGGTAGCACGAAGTGCTACACATCTGTGCAAATATTTAGGCATATGTAACTAGGTATATGTAGCAATATATATAGATATACTTGTCTATAATAGAAACAATGAAAAAACTTAAATGACGCTCCATTTCATAAGGGATTAAACATAATAAAATGAATTTCAATACTCTCTAGAAAAAAATCTAAAACTACTTTTACACGTATGATTATTCCGTCGGTCGTTATGTAATAGAATGTTCGTGTCTAAAACAGTTCCGTGTTCCCCAGCCAGTGGTGAAGGAGGGTCACCTGATGAAGCAGACGCGCAGCTTCCAGCGATGGCAGCGCCGGTACTTCAAGCTGCGGGGCAGGACGCTCTACTATGCGAAGGAGAAAGAGGTGATTAGACCATTCTGCTCCACTACCTTCTCTCTAGTACCTACCAACTACACTCTGCCTACCTCTTCGGGGATTACAGGCGTCATTGTAAGTTTTATTATTTTATATGATAACACCAGATCTCTTACGGGGTAGACAGAGAGTATCAACTTATACGTTTGATTATACTTTTGGGCGATAGGAATAGAAAAAAAAAATGTACGTAGTACGTATTCAGTGACTAATAAAAACAAAAATATATAAAATTAATTTTAATTACAATATTTTAATAAAATACCTTCAATAGCTTTCGGCCGCGTATTATCCGTCGTTTTCCACATAATTCAGTAATCATACATCATATGTGTGTCAACAAAATTTTTATTCATTCCATTCAACGTACTTTTGACTAATCTTTGTACATTTATCTACATTCTTCGCAAATGTATCGATGTTTGAGCAGGCACAAAATGTTAATGTCGCTCAGATGTAATGTATTAAACGATAAATGAAACGCAAGAAACTTATGGTTACAGAATCATTATGTCATCATTACGTATATTTCATTGAATTGGCACTAACGCCGCCTTATTTGCTGTGTAATTCAAGTTTAAAAAGAAAAAAAAAACACGCAATTACAGGACAGAAATGCCATGGTTAGAAATATAATGTTGATATTATTGTGTTATGACGAGTGCTTCCACTAAAATCTTAATTTTTAGTATCTTTAGAGCAGGACATGTATGTATGTAGTAAACTCAGCGGCTCGGAATATGACTCAAGTATACTTTGAAGATTATTTTAATTGAAATAAATCGTTATGTTCGGTGGAGATTATATTATTACGTATTACGTATTACGGTCCAATATCAACTTCTGTTCGGTCACCAGTATAGGTAATGTATGACTAAATTCCTATGGTTTATTGCTCATGTAGAGATTCGACGTCATCATTAGCAGCCTATCCCAGTCCACTAATGGTGTTGTAAGATTACATGTTTTACGAAATAATTTTTTTCTTAACCGTGCTTAATAGAGTGACCTAAAAACGACTAATTTGTAATATAACTCCACGCTAACATCATCCTACTTCCTACTACATTACACATCGATACGAAGTTGAAAGCTAAAAGATTGTTCATTGTTTACACTGTGTGACAGGTACTCGTACTATGCAAGAATGTATTAAATGTAAACAATGGCAGGTGTTATCGCTTAAAACCGATCTCTTTTAGGCAAGCCAAAAGTTAATTTGAAAACATATCGTAAGGAGAAAAGATAAAGTAGATGTGGTGGAAACACAATAAAGAAATATGATATAAATTCTCAATTATATACTGTAAATATAGTATAGTATACATACATTAAGAAGGATAAGAATTTAAAAATATCGGACATTTAAAAGTGGGTGAAACTTACGTTGAAAGATATTCTTACATTGATTAATAGCTATATATATATAAGTGACGCTAATAAACGCGTGTTCAAAAAAAATGTCGTCCGTAATTTTTGAAGAGGCAGGCAGAGAATTACTGCACTCCCACGTTTACGAGTTATATGAAATAAAAAGGAAAAGGGAGAAACACAGTAGAAAATTAGAATGTCAAAACATTGAATTCTGTTTCTTGGACAAGTTTTTCCAACATTTTAAGATTTCTATTTTCCGTTTATTAGGAAACAGGGTATTTGATAGACGAATAGCGGAGAGAAGATTTCGTTCCCAAAAAATAAATTACCATCTTTCTTTAAAATACTCGCAACGAATAAACACAGCGACGAGAGAGAAAAAGCTATGTCAATGCAAAAATTTGCAGCAACGGCTTGGTCCATGAGCAAGTAGAATTTTTGAAAGTTAAAATTGATGTTTAGCCTATTTCTATGCTAATTGGGTCAGAATCTTTCCAATTAACCTAGAAACCAGACCCGACTGGGGCCGATCAGCTGAGTCGAGAGGAATTACAAGCGATTAGCTAAGTGGCTCGTCCCGAATATGAATTTATGCCTCAAACCGTGCAGAAACTGAAAAACCTTGGTATGACTGTTTGCTTAAAGTATAAACACGATCAAAATTTGACACAGAAGTTATTCCTTCTGAGGAAAGTTTTTGCTATATTTATCTGAATCAGGTCATCCATCCATTAGATATATTGATCTGAATGCATGTCAATGGCACGTGAGGGCTCAGCGCCTCGTGTCGTGGCTTAATTAATGCAAAATAGAAGACCGGGATAAAAGGTACTTTTTGATTGCACCGAGGGTCAAAAGAACTGGCAACAATCACATGTGTCCGCCAATAGACATCTGCAAATGACTTCGGACATGACACTAGGAATATGATTGTTAGTGTCAGCTAATTTATTTATTTATGTACTCATTATTGCTTACCTATAACTAGGTTACAAAGGGCGGACTTAACGCCCGATGGCATTCTCTACCAATCAACCCAGGGTGATGGTAAGAGTAAGCGGTAGGTACAACGAAGCCGTTAGCAATATATTTATTGTGTATCACATATGTATAACTATTAACAATATTCTTTTGTATTAGTCGTTAACATCATCAGGAGGTTAGTGGTACCTACTACATGACGTAACATGACGTCTGTAATCCCCGAAGAGGTAGGCGGTAGAGGTAGGTAGGAGATAATCCGCTAGTGCCCGACCCGGATTTGATCCCAGGACTTCCCGATCGACAGCCGCGCTTGCGATCAACACGACCACCGGGGCAGTCGGTTAATTAGTATTCTTAAATTACTACGTGAGGAGAAATCTGTGTACTCGTTTACAAGAATGTCGCGCACAAGAGGATGCTAATTCCACATTATTACTTTTGCGATTAAATTCAACTAATATACTTTTATATATTATTTTTATTTACTTTGAATTGAAAGGATTCACCAGAAAATGCAATAGTAAACAAAACTCTAAATAAACTCAGAAGAAAATTTCTAATCACTTATTTCAAAAGCTGTGAGAGATTTCACTCTTGACATTTTTTTCAGTAATCGCTTGAGAGGCTTACTAAATCAATTGCTAGAGGAAGCCACTTCGCTAATAGCTTCGAGAGTCGTCTCGAGGTGATCGGGTTTCTGAGAATTTAATTGGATCAGGATTGTTAACGCGGCGTATAATAGTTTCGAATTACTTTACGTATAGACAGTTAGGATTTTAATTAAAATAACTAGCCCTATATTAAACAAAATGTGTATATTTTTCAAAGCTTTCTCATTTTTGTTTGTATGTAATCGTGGATTTTTTTTGTTCTTAAGTTCCTGTCGAAAAAATATACGAGGCAGCTGCGCTGTTCAGTGTTTGTTTGTTTGTTTTATTTATGGTTGTCAACTTGGTGGTTTTGTTTCCTTTTAATACAAGTTTTAATGGCTCATGTACCACTGGTATTTAGTATACGTGTTAGATTAGTGTACGTGGTTACATTTTTAAATATCGTTTTTCTTCGATCATTTTATATTTCCTCCGTTTAAAACGGGTCTACTATCAGAATAAGAGGATTAAGACCATAGTGTACAACGCTAGCCAATGGCGGGTTTGGAAACTTCACACGCCTTAGAGAGTATTTTGGAGAACTCTTGGTTGTACAGTGTCCTCATAATATTTTTCTTGTCACTTGACATAACGGCGAAGAAAAATATTATGAGGTTTTACTACGAGTATCTTATAAATGAGCATTTTTTTTTGTACTGTGGTGCCCGCCAGTATTTGAATCCAGGAACTCCCGGAGTGAGTTGTTGAATTTTAAACCTTTAGGCTATCACTGTATAATTTTTAATTAAGCATAAAAAGTAAGTTCAAAAACTAAGGTCCGACTACTAAACAATCACACGCTAGACTCTATATAGTATGGTACAAGAAATTAGATGTAAAATTATTATTGACAAATTATTTAATATCTACTTTGTAAAAAAGATAACATACACGTAATACACTTTAAATATATACTCAAGCAATATGTTCTAACAGTAGTATACTCAAAACTAAAGTTTTTTTTACCCGGGGTTAACTGTAACTCATTGTAATAAAATAATAAGATTCATTAAGTTTTATCTTAAACTTAATCATATACATAATTAAGTAACTTAAATGTAATGTTAAGTACTGTCGTAGTATTCGTTGTACGATACATTACAAATGAATTACTTCGTTTGAAAAAAGTGTCAAATGCAATTAAAATAAAATTAACAATAAACGTCAGTTGGTTAAGTACTCGTGTAGCGGGCGTCGCGATGTTGGGCGGGGCGTAGGGCGGGCGCGCACCTGCGGGACCGCTGGGCGCCTACCGAGCCTTCATATCTCCCAGTGTCAGTTAGTAGCGCTTCGGGCGCTGAACGGTGTGGACGTAGTTATGCGCCGCTCGCGACCGCAACCTAACGAACATTCAAAACGTTAATCATTAATGAAAACATTACCGAATAAAAAATTTAACTCAACTTATTTCTCTTCCACAATCCGTTGTGTCTTGACGAACTCTTGTTTCGTTGTTTTTTTTCCTTCTAGTGAATGCACTGTGTTGTTTTGCATTTGACCTGGTTTTAATTTTGACTCTTGCACAATTTTCGCTGAGAATCGCAACTCGACGTAACTTTGGTGCGCTTTGTAAGTACATTATTATAATTAATTCGATAAACACATGTACATTTTACATTGTATTGAATTATTTATCTAGCAGATAAAGAGTTTAGCATAAAACAATTTTTTGCCAAAACACTTTGTTGTTTCAAGTCATTAATAATATTTTGTTATATCTCACTATTTCATATCGAGGTTTTTTTAGCTCGTTAATATAGATAATGAATTCTCATAGAATAACGTTTAATAAAATAACTTAGGACGAAATTAATTGTAATGATTTACAATAAAATTGTATTTTAACGTGAATGTTTAAACTGACCATTGAGAGACTAGTAAATTAAACGTGCCAGGTGGCATTGTTTGTGAGCTTACTCTTTTTTTATTTAGCAATAGACTCGCGTGTGCCTGCTGTTCCATCTGATGGAAAGCGAGATGCAGCCGACGATGTAGAACTCTTGCCTATAAAGTGCCTATTCACTCTCGTCTTGAATAATTCCAGGTTATACGAATTGGGAAATTAGAAGCCGGCAATGAATTCCACTCTTTCGCAGTTTGTAGCAGAAACAATTTAGTAAACCGTTTCATTCTGGTCAAAGGGCTGTTCATGAGATGTGGATGGTACCCTGTCGTACGTCTTGACGTCCGATGGTAGAACGGAGCAGGTGTGACTAGACCATTTATTTTGGCTGGAAGCGTAGTTCGAGCTCTACGTTAAATTATCATTTTTATTTTTCTTACATCACTTCAAGTCCGTTACGGGGAGACAGAGAGCAGTGAGTGCGAAGTAACTCTAACCTCACAGACCCAACCTATTTATACGACTCTTGATAGCTATAATTTAGTTTCAGAAACTGCAGGCTCCCTATCAGCCAGTATCTGCCCTATTTTGGTTCAAGATAGATAAGTCTCGGTCCCCCTCGGTAACTGAACCCAACAACATTTACATTGTAAATCTTATGTAGCTTCCGACAACGTGAAAACAGTCTTTTACATATTTCGTTCCTTACAAATGTTATTTCCGGTGGATAGAAGCAAAATCTTACTTTGTTTTTGTTTGATAATAAATTGGCTAACAGACTTTTGTATTCTACAATATTCGACGTTCAATGCCCTCCTCAGTTCAAATGTCAACTCTCATTTTGGTATTAAGGATTACTTGGGTGTATCCACAGATACCTATTTATAATATACATGCCTCTGGTCATGATAACTAATGGTGCTGTAGGCTGACTGATACGTTACTTAACCAGGAAGGACGGTGACAGAGGTAATGTTGCTGATCAACGGCAGAAGCAGTTCTATTCAAGGTTTTATTCCAGGGTATTCTATTTTCGACCACTGTCTAATCTTGATAGATTGTATTCCGTATCTGTACAAAATTTCAATTTTTACTTTCAACGCAGTCTAGACTGGCAAACATTAATCGAAAATAAAGAAAAAAAGGGAATCTAATTTAAAATTTCTCATTTCACGCTGTTCATTAAAAGCTTCATTCCATCCAAACTTACTACATATATCTATTCTCATTTGCATCATTAATTTTATTATAATAAAAATAATAATCATTATTATTTTTTTTAATAAAATTTTAAATATCTTTTAACAAACAATTATTTAACGAAAACAAAAGCCTAAAAGAGAATTAATTTGGAAATATTTAATTACGCGGCTATAATTAAAAGCTTAGGTCGGCTCCCAATTATTTAGTTCACAAAAATATTTATAGTAGGTCTGTACAGTTAATTCTTTTATTTCACAATCTTAAACGCCGCTCCTCAATTAAATCTCGATGTGTAGATTGTTGAGTATTTTCAGCAGGTCTGAAGAATAATATGTATATCTCAATTTTAAATAATGACAATTTTTATTGTATATAATATTATATGCCATAAAAATTGCGATTATTTAAAATTGCATTAGTATATACCACTGAGCCTAGGGGAAAACGTCTAAAACGAATAGAAAATTTTAGGAAGCACAATGAAAATCCTGTGTGTAAAAAAAGAGTCTAATGAGAATGAACGGAGATCACAAAATGAGAGATGAAGATGAAGGAAAACAGTTGAATCACGTAAGATCATATATGTACATATGTATATGAAGAAATTGTATAATCAGACGGCACCTGATAGAGAGGATATATTGAATTGATATATTGAACCGATGTTAAACCAGATGCCTGTATGAAACGACTTGATTTCTTGTTTCTTGTACTAACGGTAAAAAAGCGGAAGATTGTGCTGATGTCATGTTTAATGATTTAGACACATATGTATTTACTTCTCATGCGTTGGGATCCCGGCTGAACGCTAACCATTTACAAAATAAAATATCTGTTGGTCCAAGTTTGAGTATCTTTGCGCAAGGTCCGTACGGTGTAGGCAGACGGTACTGTGTACCAACTACGTGTTGTACATATTTGCAGACCTGACGTGGTTCTTCCATGTTTATCACACTCGCGTCTTACATATTAATAAAACCGGATGACACGAGGGTGGTGGATTCGATTCCCATTCGAAACAAAAAATTTGCGTAATGAACACAAGTAATAAGTAAGAAGGATGAAGAATACCTATACATATATTAATTGACTGACTCGTTGGTCGTGTTGGTTGCAAGTGCGACTGCCGATTGGGAGCGCTAAGTCTTGGAAATAATGCTAAAGCCAAAAATAATAGTGATGTGCACAGCACTCTCGGCTCGTGAACGTTTTAAATAAAACATGACATGAAAATGACACGGTACATATGTAAATACAGTCCGGCTCTCATTAAACAATCGCTAGCGTAAAGTGAATTTTTTACAAAGCACATGAACGGGAGCAATTAGCTGCCGCGATCGTGTGCGCGCTACACGGGCCGTTATCTCCCTTTGTATTGTTCTTTCACAATATTGTGCGCGTTTAATGAAACTCGGATAATGTTTTCGCATTAATTTGTAACTTAATGAATTTCACTTGTATAATGTACGAGTATTCCTCCTAAGGAGTAGGCGGAAAAGTATGTATATTATTCCCATTTGTTATTATGTTCTACGTCCCATGGAATAGGGAGTGAGATAATAATAATTAATTTAATAGAATAATTCTTTTTTAATAAAAGAGAGTAGCAATGAAACAAGAAGCATTCAAAAATAGCCCCTGCTGTCCCCATGGACGGCAGGGGTCCCCAGTCATATTCAGTCAGTCACGTGGCCATCACTAAATCCAATGTCACAATTACATCTAATCCCTGCAGTGTGTGCGACAATAACCTCAACAAGACACATGTTGGGAGTGTTATTGATTGTGTTTATCTTTGCCACTAGTAGTGGCTAAAGATGCTAAGTTTTGATAATAGTAACGTAGTGTATACGAGTACCATAGTATAAAAAGCGCGGAACATTGGAATATAACTTTAACTAAACTAAGCCTAAACTTAAACCGAACTATATAACACTTAAACTGAACTATTAATATTCGATTTCCGCAAATAACTGCTGAATCAATGTACAGTGTTCGTTACAGTAATCTATTAGAAACGAAATTTTGATGGTAGGTACCTATTTTTTATATAACTGATGTGCTTGTATGTCAGGTGTTTAAAGTTGGTGTATCGTTAACGGTCAGTCGAGTGTGGCACAGCGTAGCAAAAGTACCTAATCGTTAGTGGCTAAATGTTACCTTCTTAGCGGATTAAGCAGTCAGCGTGTGTAATTTTGTGTATTCCCAAGGGGTATCGGACGCATGGTAAGTTTCTAAGTAAATTTCCAGTGCAGGTACCTTAGCAAGCAAACACGGTCCTCACCACGCGGTTAATTATAAGAATTTTTCTGGTACCGGTGATCGGTTAAATATAAATTATATTGAAATTCTTAATGGCTAAAACTAAAATTGGAACCTCGTCCGTTAGTAACGCGTTAGTGACACCTTTAGTGACCTTTAGTGACCTTTAGTGTTGCAAATGTTCATAGGCGACGGTGACCACTCACCATCACGTGGCCCGTTCGCCTGTCTGTCAGCTTGTGCAATAAAAGAAAAACGTGTCTTCAGTTCAATCACTCTTAATTTTTCCCTGTGAGTTTTCGTTTAAACGCTCTTTTAGTTATAAATCATTAAGACCAGAGCGCCTTCTGTGTGTTTCTCGATGCTTAAGACAGTCCATTAATCATTATAAATAAATAATATTGTTAAATGTAGGGGAATCTACGAGAACTGGGGAAGGAGGAATCGATTCGAATTATATAAGCAATTGTGTACGGTATTGCATTAATCGTGAGTGTTATTTATGGTAGTGTGCTCCGTAATACTGTATGTGATTGGTATCTTAAACATTACGTTTGCAAACCCAACTGATGAGGTGGTGGTTCTGGATTCAATTACTGTCCAAAAAAAATATGTTTGTAACAAGCTCGAATGTTTGTTCTGGCTTGACGTAAAGTTTTATATTAATTTTGGAAATTTAAAGACCCCACATTCATATGTGTATGTTTGCCTGCTCTCCCGTTTTTATAGTACGGGCTTTGGGTAGTTTAGTAACATTACACCTGTAATTCCCGAAGAGGTAAGCAGAGTGGTGCAGGTACTCCCACATTTAAACAGTCACGTTTATTAATTGGATGTAACTGTGAAATAACGTTCGAACCTAATAACTTAACTCATTAGGCTCGAATTTCAACCACGTGTCGACCGACCTCTAGTTTACATTACGACATCTATACCTACATGTATTCGCATGGCTGTAAAAAGAAACCATAAAAAATAAAACTTGTAAAGAAAACACTTTGACTGCCTCGTTGGTCGTGTTGGTTGCGAGTGCGACTGCCGAACGGGAGGTCTTGGGTTCGATTCCCGGGTCGTACACTACTAAAAATTTTCTAATTTAGATTTTCTAGTAGTGGCTCGAAGTCTGGATAAGTGCCCGGTATATGGCAATA
>DWDW01001893.1:0-10911 GCA_018245635.1 Mimoniades versicolor eupheme | reverse complement strand
ACGGCGCATCATCAACTAATATAAAAAAAGTAACTTCACGCCTGTAATCCCCGAAGAGGTCGGCAGAGGAATGTAGAACATTCCAACATTTCACCAGTTACTTTTAAGTCTCACGATGGAATAGGTGGTGAGCCTATTACCATATACCGGGCACATATCCAGACTCCGAGCCACTACTAGAAAATCTTAATTAGAAAATTTAGTAGTCCCCAACCCGGGAATCGAACCCCGGACCTCCCGTTCTGCAGTCGCACTTGCAACCAACACGACCAATGAGGCAGTCAATATATTATAACTAATATTCATTCTAGTGCTTACATTTCGATTTATTCTATTCTGCAATTAGTTTTTTAAATTTAATGGCAACAATATAAAAACTACTAAATCACAGAATTTGATGTAGACTAGGGGAGCCTGTCCAAATTCTATGTACTATCAAACTAGAAACAAAATTCGCATTGTATTTCTGACGAAGCAAATATACAATGCGAATGTTGATGGACGCAGGTGCCGAGGTTGGCCAAGACTTACCTATCTTGATCAAATAGACCAGATACTGGCTGATGGGGTAGTCAGACGAAGAAGAATGTAAAAACGCAGCAAGTCTGTAAAGTTAGAGATATTTGGCGCTCGGTGCTCTTTGCTAACCCCGTGAGTAACCTGGAGTGAAGATATGTATACGTATACAAGTAAAGTAGAAATGATTGTGAAGTTTTTACCCTTGCGCCGTGTTTGTACACATTACTATAACGGTAGGCTTAATAATTCCCCAAAGCGCACGCATTTGCTTTGGTTATTTTTATTTTGCTTCCATTTAGAAAATTCTCTTCATCATTACCATTGGATACGGTTTTCTCGACTGGTACACTAAACGTAGATGGTACGTCCTTAGCACTTTTTCTTCGCAATTCCCTTGGATGGAAAGACCTTAATGGCCAATTCTCAAGATTGTGGTAATCGTTGTACATAGGCACTTTAGATAAGAGGCATAATCTTAAGGAGCGACTTAGAAAAAAATATTTCTTCTCTGTGCCAATTGTTTTACTTTATTTCATATCCCTAAAAATAATTGCAGTTTAGCATACGACAAGCAATATCTACTTTTATGTTAAATAAAATATTTACGTTAAATAACTAAAGTTAAGACGGTTTCGTTCATCGGGTCGGTTGCAAGTGCAACTGCCGAACGAGAGGTCCCGCATTTAAATCCCGAGCCGGGCACTATAACATTTTTCTAACTTAGATTTTCCAATAGTGGCTCGGAGTTTGGATATGTGTCCGGTGTATGCCAATAGACTCACCACCTATTTCATAGTGGGATGTAAACGTTACTGGTGAAACTTTGGAGTCTACTGCACTCCTCTGCCTACCTCTTCAGGGATTATAGGCGTGATGTTACATTGAAAGGGTTGATGGTGATGATATTTATGATAAAATCGGTCGGTACTTATGTGAATGTGAGATGATAAATATAATTTTATGTTCAGTAGAATCACCCGTGTTGGGACGAAGAAATGCCCGACTCCCAGGGTGTCGTAAGAGGCTGCCTGTCTCTATACATATATGTATGTTTGCCGTAGCTAGGCACCCTGTCTGCCTGCGGGCAGCAGCGTATCCCGTTGCGTAGCGTACTGTATCGTGTGCCCGGTGGCCGCACGCCGGGTGAGAGGATTATGGGCGAAAACCTCTCAGGTCTACATCCAGCACTAACTTAGACGGGCTAATGATTATGGTGAGATTTTATAATAATGAATGTAATCCGATTTTTAAGTACGCTTCATAGTGTTATAGATCCGAGTAGTATTGACATACCGTTGGTAGGATTCATAGCATTAATTGGAGAGTTTGGTAACCTCAGGTATATCTACAAAGTTAGGCTTGAATTAAAAACCAATAGACTGGTTGATGACGTTCTAAACGTGAAACAAAGTATTTTTATTATAACATGAAACTAAGTATTTTATTACCTTCTACTCTATCACCAATACCCACTTTGAATAATTCATGTTGTAACACATCGTGTTTTTTTTATAATATGGAAGTAGCAGACGAGCATGCAGTCCACCTGATGGTAAGTGGTTAGTGCCGCCCATGGACATTTGTAATCAACCCCAGATAAAATTTCCTATCTCAGGTCGACCACAGATGCGCCGCTACCCCTGAAGACTAAGGTGGAATGTTTCGAAAAAGTATGTCTCCCTTACCACACCCTTCTAACCAGAACATAGCAGCGCTTGACGCTGCTGTTATAAGGCAGAAATAGGTGTGGCGGTGGTGCCGCCGGAGTCGAACCACAGAGGGTTCTACCACCATAAATCAATGATCAATCAATTTACATCTCCCTCATTAAGTTGCATATATTTCAGTTGCATTTATAAATAAATGATTTGAACGTGGACCATTTGTGATATTTTTCCATTGTGATGACGAACACGGCATATTATATTTAAAATATGATTATATATAAAATGTGTATAAAAATATATTCCACATTATTATTATAAAAAGCCTATTACCTGAATTAAAAAGGAACACTGAAAAACACTCCACTCCGGACTAATGAGTTCCTTGAGGATTTTCTCATTAGCGATTCAGTAAAACATTACTTGAGTAATTAAATGAGAGCTATCGACTTCTGAAAGAGTCCTTCGTGGACTTTTCAAAAGTTTTGTACTGCGAAACGTTACATTACTCTAGTACGACATTTTCGAGTATGTTGCGTTATAAAACAAGGTATTATTAACTTGCATCTTAGACGCAACATGAGAATTATTAATTAATAATTTTAATATTCGTCAGGGCAGTAATTATTAGTTAGTTTAATTCTAAGGAGTGCAGTATCGTTGACATACTGTTAGGGGATTTTGGGAACAAAAACTCAATACTATTCATATATTCGTACTTTCGTTCAATATCTACACATGTGTTTTTTTAACTCGTCTTATTCTGGGGTGAGATCAGTGTAAATATAAGAGGATTGATGATCATTACGATATTTGTAAAGGGTTCGTAATTGGTTGGTTTTAAACTTCTGCGTCAATATTACACCAACAAAGTTGCTCCGTTGGATAATGACGATAGGCATTAAGATCACCCAACTGTTAATAGAATGAAGTCTAAACAACTAAGTACTCAATATGATCACGTATCCGATTTATGAGCATTTTCCAGATTAAAGTAATAAAAAAGTGCCACAGCTAGTGGATGGAAGAAAATTTGTAAAGATCTCCATGTGAAGTATAAAAATAGTATCTGTTGAAATTCAAAAAGCGTAGCAGCGTGAACAAACCAAGATAGTGGCGTTCGGATGTGGAGTCTTACGTGAACAATTTACTAAATTGAATCGGTCTGACTCTCCACTGTCAGGGCATGTGTACACATGTTCAAAGAGCTAAATACGGTTTATCGGAAAGCGGTTACAACGGTTAAACTAAATTGACGGCGAAGTGGAGCAAGCTATTGGGTACAGCTACTGTGATGTCTATTCTGAAAGAGAGTCTGAATATTGTTAAAAAATAATTGTGATACATAATTTTATTGCAGTTTGCACTTATGAGCACATGGTGATTTGAAATAAGGTCTAAGCGTCTAGAAAAAAAAAACACTACTTTTCTTGTATCATCACACCAGGTCTCAGGGTAGGCAGAAAGCACAGAGCGCCAATTATTTCTATCCCTATGGACCTGCCGCTCTCCTTCCACATTCATCACTCTCGTCATATATGTAAGCCAGTTTAGGAGACTTCTAACATCTCCATCGGTCAAATTTAAGACGGTCATAAAATACGACTTTTAAGACGGTTATAAAATAAATTAAAAGGTTATATGGTTATAAAGCCGTGAATTAATAATTATGAGTAAGTCAAACCTTCGTTTATTTTGAAGAGATGCTTATATGGATAACAAGAGGCTTTCGCCCTGACAGAATAATAGATTATGGAACATCGGTGATAGCAATACAACGTTCAACTCCGATAGCAAGACAACTTTCGATAAAGAAGATTTTTTTACGATCTGAAACAGGCGAAACCAAACTCGTAAAAAAATTCAAAATGACAGCAATCCAATATTTACAACAATCCAATTAACATTTAATTTCATTAAAGCCTGTCATTTAGTTCAGTATTATTAAAGATTAATAATATTTTTAAAATTAACTAAGCGTACCAAAAGTTGTATTCGTAACCTAAAATTTCAGCTAACGGATGTCAAGGACTTCATTTTGCGTTTACTAAGATTTAATTTAATTTAATTTAATTTTTATTAAAAGTTACGCCAACAGGGTGAACACCATACACACTAAATAGGTACACAATGATAAAAGCTTAAAAACTAAATGTCACAAGATTTTGCGGTTTGCTCTTCTTCCTAGTCTTTAATATTCATTTACTCCTCATATATTGAGTACCAATGTGTATTATGCTCAATATAAGGAAATTAACTGTCAATGTGCGTGTATCTACGAAAATTTATATTTTTCGTAAATTCAAATCTGTAAGTGAATATTTGATATTTATTGTAAAACTAGTTATTCTATGTATCTTTAGTAAAGCCATCTGCAAAAGGAAAGAAACTATCGTTTTATTTCGAACATTAACTCTGTCAACAATGTTGTGTTTTGTCTTAAGGATTACTACAAACTTTATCCCAGTCATCAAGGGCAGTAAAGCCTCTAGAATTAATTTTGGCATAGGCTTTGGGACCCCATCATTATTCTTTGAAGAAATCGAATCAATTTTTTTTACACAATATTTTATATTGTATGTTTTATTGTCATATTGAAAACCTTCTTTAGTCGTAACAAAAACGATATGTACAAGTTAATTCGCTGGAACTATTTTTGTATTCCTTCTGGCAAGTCTATCTTTATTCTTGTACTTATTAAGCGTAGTTCCAATATTGTCAGAATGTACACAGCTTTCTCTTCCTAGTGCGTTGATTACATTGAGAGAGCTTTTCCACTCGTTTTTCCAATTGAGTATCATGTTTTATTTGTATTGGATGGACTTTGTACCACATTTTACCTTTAAAACATCTGAATGTTTCGATTGTTTAAAATTTTTTGTAAAAATTATTTTATTATACTTACAGACCAATATGAATACGTTTTGATTCCAACAGGGGAAACGAGCGAATAAATAAGGTAGATTGAAAATACTCTCCTCTTCAAATGTCAGAATCTTAAATTGATGACTTATCGAGAGATTTGTCATTCTGATAGCTTTGATCCGCGATCATTATTTATGATCGAAATATTGAGGATGAAAATTGTAATAATAAATATCTAATTTAGCGAAGAGTAGGGCAATTTGAGTAAACATATTTTTGTAATGTTTTTCATAACGAACATAGCACAAATATTTTTGACTTCATGTTCGTTCCAATTTCAAGTTGTAATTTTAGAACGAAGATAAAAGGAAATAAGTTTCATAGTTCCTTAGTTTAATATCAAATATACCGAATATTTTCAATAAAAAAAATTTCGTTCTTTAAACCAAATGTTTAATAAACTTTTCTCCAAATGTTACATCAAAATTTTTGAACCAATACTGTAAACTTATTAAGAAACAATGAATTGCTTTGATCACAAAATTTTTGAAGTGACAAAATGTTTAAGGAATACAGAATTTTTTCATTGCATGTTGTTAAACAAAAAGCCGTATATACTAACATTCTTAACACGAGAGTCGTTAATGTGATATGAATGATGATGATCTGATTCAAATTTGACATAAAAAACATTACTTCAACAAAATGGGTATTTAAAGTTGTTCCTACAGAATTCCTTCATTAATTCTTTAAGAGCCGTCCTGTTACAAAACTAAGTTCGGTGATAAAGAAATCAATCTTAGAAAATTTTAAGTACGTATAGCGACGCGGGCTGGGTACGGTTAATTGAGAATAAATATTGAAAATAAATTTCGAAGAATCTTAATTCAAGTACAATTTACTTTTCGATCAGAACGGAAAAGCCTGAGAGGGACAGGAAATATCCAAAACCGGCGATAAACGTCAGCTACAGAAACGCTCGTAAATAGATTTTTCAAACAATGAGAAACAAAAGTATTGTGTAATGTCATTAGAACACTGACATTAACAGTTGCTCTTGAACAGCGGTTTTGAAAAGATATAGAAAAATATAATAATTCATTTAATTCCAATATATAAATTAATTGAATACTTAAAATTCGGTAAAGCATCGCTTCACGTCTGTAATCTCCGAAAGGATAAACAGAAGAGTGTAATACACTCCAATGTTTTACTAATGACGTCATAAGTGTGTTGTCATACACCGGGCACAAATCTAGACTTGACTAGGAATTTCAAGTTAGCAAAACTCAGTAACACCCGACTGGCCATATAACCCTTGCTCTTGCTCAACACTCGATCACCACCACTCTATAAACAAAGCAATCAGAGAAAAATAATTTGGGTCATCAGAAAAGATAATTATTTTTGGAAATTCTATGCCAGGTCGATGAAATCGGTATGTGGTATACAGTTATATATATTTATATTTATATTTATTTAATTTTATTTAGTTATATTCAAGCATATGACGTCGTAGCTAGGAATTTAGGAGAAGCTTTAATTATTAATATCCCTAGCAGACAGTTACCTTTTGATAATGAGAACCTATTGATATAAGATCTGCAATTATAATTTTATTTTGTTTTACGATCGCGCAGTACATTATGTATTACTTAGCACTTATTCGTGCAGTATCATAAATACTGGCACGTTTATAATAAAGATATTTCAAGATTTTCTTGTTGTAAGTGTTATAGCAGATTTATTTCATTGAATGTTGTTGATATGTATCGAATATCGAATTAAAGTGCTTCAATCGTGTGCTTTCAAAATATCGAGTGATCCCATATGTAATTGATGGTGTAAAATGGTTTCCGTTACTTATATGCAATAAATAAACGTAAAATCACGCCTGTAATTCTCGAAAAAGTAGGCAGAGGAGTGTAGTGCACTTCTACGTTACGTTTACGACTCACTATAGAAGAAATGGTGATTCTATTGCCATACACCGTGCACATATCCAGTCTCGGAACAACTACTAGAAAATCTAAATCATAAAAATCCAATAGTGCCCGACCCGGAATTTGAACCCAGGACCTCCCGATCTGTAGTCGCGCTTGTACCCAACACGACCAACGAGGCAGTCACATGTAATAATTGAAATTTATTAATCGATCTTTCATTAAATGTAATATCATAATTACGTTTCTATAACCTGGTTGTAAATCAGAGCTTATTGGACCAAATTATAATTATATTTTGATAGAAATATGGTACATATTAATTTAGAAATTGTTGCCTCTTAAAAAATAACTTCAAGCTACTTTAAACATATTATTCACGATGCTTTCTACGTCACTGTATAAATAGCTGCCCGCTACGACTGACGCTATAGTTTGCCAGTAGGTATATTCTCTGATTACCGTCAGCAGACAAAACACGCACGGGTGGACATTAAAAAGAAATCTGGATCACGTTTCTTTTCAATTTGCGTAGAAAACTCACTCATATTACGCGTGAGCAATAAATACAATAATGATTACTTTCGGACGTATTGCGGAGGAAACATTTCTTTTTCATCCATAATGATGATGAAGCTTAAGGGATCGGACTAATGTTCTGAGTTTCTAAGATTGTTTCCCAAATGCTTCATAGTAGTTAATTTTACTTTAATTACGATTAATGTCTCGCTACACTCTAACCACTCAGACCACTTAAACATTGGTCTGTGGAGAGAGTTTACAGATAAAATATGCAGAGCTGCAGATCGTACTATGCTAAATATAATATGTACTCTGTTCGATTCAAAATAGCATATTCCGTATTCGCTTATTTCACAATGTAAGTGTGCAAGCCAGTCACCAATAAACCATCAAACAGTCGAGACGTATTTAATTTCTTTCTGAGGACATCTACCAACAGTGAACCTTATTAAAAAGAACATTTGCTGTACTCTTCTGTTAACATTCACTATGATCATTTATAACAGTGATTATTAATAGCTCTGTTACGTACAATCTCGTTAATAAGTGAATTACCATCTGAAAACTTTAGTAATTCACTAGGCTGGCTTCAGTATGCTTAACTAATAACTGGTCCGTTGGTTCGGTGGATAGTGAATTTAGCTGTTGCACTGAGGGACGTGGGTTCGATACCCAACTAGAATAAATGTTTGTAAGATGAGCGCAAGTATCTACAAAATCATAGACTAATAAGAGAATCAGTAATATCAGATCAGTAAATAGACATTTAGCACTTGGAATTCTCGGCTCATCACATAACCATGCTGGCGAAATGATAAACGATAAAACTCTGTTCAGGCTCATGACTTTTAAATCCATATGTGCGGTTTAAAAAATAGCAGTTTTATGTCTGAAGGTGAAAATTGCTGATACTGAAGCCATAAATCGCTGGTAATACACGTTTTTGCTCAATCTCTTTTTCAATCTATCCCCTTTTAAAATAAACACGAATTAGTACCTTATAGCTAATGCTTTAAGAGTTATTTTCTCTCGTACAATCCTTTCGCGAATTCACATCTGCAGAATGCAAAGTAGGTCTATAATAATTCAAGTCGCGTTCTCGATTCTCGTTCACTGCTTGATAATTCTATCGCTTGCTATCTGACAAGCGCTTCAGAGATGAGACTTTTAAATATCACGCCTGTATCTCTCTGGAAGGGTATGCAGAGGAGTGTAACAAACGAAATATTTGTATGATGGGCACAACATTTGGGCGTGGGTAGGAATCGACCCCACTCCCTCCGGCTAAGCAATCGGGTTCACTAAACCCTTCAGCAATGGGCCAGTCTCATAAGAGAACCACAATGTCATCATGAACTGCTTAGAACTCTCGAAAACGTCAATCAAGAATGGAGCCCCTGGAATTACCCAGTGATCAACTTCGCCAACAACTAATTACCCCCAGAGATGCACCTAACTATTCGGCAAAATATATTGCACATTATTGATGAACTATTTGAGATGGAACTTTGAAAAATTAAACAATATGATGCAATATGATTACTGCAATATGTTTACTATATGATTATATTACCTATTAATTCCTGAGTGCATGCGTGTTTCGGAAGTAGAGGGAGGATTTGAAATGTACTGTTTAAAACGGATATACAACAAGGATCATCGGTTGTGATTATCCATGATAAAATATCATTCATAGGCGTGATGTTACGTGGTCTAACGATAACACGGTCTAACACACACGCACACACAAATTAATTCACACACGCACACACACACACAAAGAAATTTAATGTTAATATTATTATTAAATTATCACGCCAGGACACTAAGGTTTACAGAGAGCACAGAATACAAAATATTTCTATCTTTCCAGACTCTAAATGCTTCTTCTAAATATAAAATGGATTTAACGTAATATGTATGTTGCAATAAAACATACAATGTTTATCGGAGCGTTTTTTAGCTCGAAAATATATTGGGGCTCGAACTTTTGTAATTAGCCCGAGACCCAGATCCAGCGCAGTGTTACTCCACACTGTGGACCCCGTATCTCTGATTAGACTTGCACCAGCTTAACAATTCATTTTTTTTCCTCTTCTTCTTTTTCGACCCTTTTACCGTTCCACTGCTGGAACATGGGTCCCCTCTCAGAATGGGAGGGTTAAGGCCATAGTCTGCCACGCTGGCCAAGTGCGGTTTGGCAGACTTCACATGCCTTAGAGAACAATTTTTTTATGAACTCTAAGATGCGCAGGTTTCCTCACGATGTTTTCCTTCACCGTTACAACAAGTGATATTTAAATTTAAAACGCACATTTTTAAGAGGTGCGCGCTAGGATTTGAATCCGATTTCCCGGAATGAGAGGTCGAATATCAAACCACTAGGCTATCACTGCTTAATAAATGCAGCTGCAATATTATCACTGAACTATCGTATATATAGGCATTGATATAAAGTATAACTTATGCCAATAGGCTCACCACCTATTCCATAGTGGGACGTAAATGTAACTGGTAGAACGTGGGAGTATCCTACATTCCTCTGCATACCTCTTCGGGGATTACAGGTGTGATGTTACGTTATTTTTATATAACATAACTTTGATAGTAACTGTTACTAATTGTCCAGCAGTGATTGAAATTCGACTGTAGTCAATTAAATTTTAAGTTTGAATATTATAAAGGTGTTTGAATATTATATTCCAAGAGCATTATTTATGTACAGCAACAAATCTTTAGTCTATGTGGTCGTTTGACCAAAGACAATTGTGTTTAACATTAACTTTCACAATGTACATAATTTATATTCTATTATATTTCATGTATTTGTGCCACTTAATATAAAAGTTTAAGTTTTCCATGTTCCTTTTCTATCCAAAGTGTTACTCCGCCAAATTCCACACCAACTCGTACATTCATAAAGTAAATGAACCATCAAGATGTATACATTAATTTTAATTAAACGCCATGAACCAACACACCAATCAATGTACCACTAATTAGTATATAAGAATTGTAGAAAAAAGTACTAGTGACTGGACGAAACTATAAATTTAATTGTCTTTTCTATATAGTTTTGGAATTTCCATACTTGTCCCTTTGTATATAAATGTATTATGAAAAAATTTCGAGTGCTATGAAATTTATTTAAAAATTAATTACTACGAGTTATACAACATTAGTTGCGATGCCACAAAATTTGTAAAACACATACAAGCGATGGCTGTGCAAATTAACTGTATCCACATCGAGGAGGCAGCTTCTGCGACGTATTAAAACTTCGATATTAAATTCGTTCGGAACTATAAAATGAATTTTGTAATTAAAGTTACGATTGGAGCATATTTTACGAATACTTTTTTTTATATTCACCAAAGTTTTATCTGTTTTTTCACTAT
>DWDW01001892.1:0-10912 GCA_018245635.1 Mimoniades versicolor eupheme | reverse complement strand
AAAACTGTCCAGATGGGAACCGAGAGTAGAAAAGAACTTCCCTTTTTCCACCTTGTCTTTAATCTGTATCTCCTCTAGAAATAACATTGTGTCTATTAAATCATTCTTGAAGTATCCACCGATTTTACGACATCTGAAATTGATATTAATTAAATATTAAGTGTAACAATCTATCTACAGACTTTATTACATCTCTGAAATATATACAACAGAGTAGAGGTTGTAAGTCCAACTAATTTATTATTCAATTACCCTCACAATTATACACAATTATATGACAGTAACTACAATCAAACACAATCTCAAAGAACATTTTTTATATCAATCCTAAAAATAGAACAAAACCTCTAAATGTACCTTGTAATAATGTCTGCGGGGTTTGGCCTAGACGCAGGGTTGGCACTGACCAGTTCACAGTATAGTGTGCAGAGCTGCTTTGGTATATTATCTACAGTTTTGAGTGTTGGCTGGTTCTTCAAGGGACCATTAAATGCCTCCCATATCAGGCAGCCCAGGCCCCACATATCTGTGGAACTGTAACAATATGGTTGATTTACAAAATGATACATTCTACAATTTAAACTGTTAAATAAAAAATATTATGACAGTTTGTTTTTCATTGAATTTAAAGTAATTTTTCATTAGTGAACTACTTTAAATTCAATTCATACTGTATTAGAGTATTGGAATATATTATTTTCTAACTTGTGGAGACACTGTAAAACATTATCCATCAAACACATAAATCATGCAGAAAATCGAGTATGATTATAGTCAATGTTGGCTTAATAGTGTGATTGAGGCCAATGTACAATGATTAGAATGATACAGTTTCATTAAACTAATTTATTTCTTTTTTTATTTTAGCTGCAATAGGTTGATGACCATGGTTCATTGGCTGTGATTAGAGTACACACAACATAATTGAACAAAATGCTAGTGACTATTCATATTTAAACAGTTAAAGAATTATTTAAAAGCTATGATATTCTATGACTAGCTATATTAACTAATAAATTGTGAAATTGATATTTGTTATTTACAAAGAACTCAATAGTGTGATTTGTATTTTATTAAGTCTAATAAAGTAAATGGGCAGTAGCTAACATATTATAAAAATATGCAAAAATTATAGTATCATTAGCTAGTGGCTTCTTCTTCATTGATCAGCCATCATAGTAAAAGGCTTAATCCCAATGCCCAGGTCGCGCCAGGCAGTCTATGTTCATACTCAACGAGACATAGTCGCCACTCGGGGAGGCTCCTTTCATGCACCCCAGATTGCATCCTAGTGCATCCGCATCCTACCCTAATGGCTATATTGTGTTAATTTTTTTATAACAATTTGCATTGGGTTATCACCTGTGACACATACTAGGGGCTTTGACCTGTCCTTAATATGAGCATAGTTAAATAATAAGTCACCAACTCACCATTTAGTTATAGATTTGTGTTTACTGGGATCTTTCTTCTCTGGTGGATCATATATTTCTAAAGCTGGCAGTATCTTGATAGGTATAATTGCATTGGAATTCTCTTGGTTATGAGAGGACAGAAACTCGAAGCCGCCAAGCTTCCACTCTCCGGCCAAAGTGACAAACACAGAGTAGAGACACACATTATTATGTCTCATGTTGCCGTCGTTGTTAAAAAACGATAATGCCCTCTGAGATAAGAAAAAATATTTAATGACTACATGTCATAACACCACACCTATACTCCCCTAACAAATACACAGATGAGTGCAATACTCTGACATGTTTCACTAGTTATGTGATGGACTAGGTTTTGAGCCTATTGCTATACACCATGTTCAAAACCAGCCTCTAAGCTAGAATACTATATTTAGAATATTAATTTACCTATATATTTATTACATATAATTTCATTCTAAGCCCATCTGTACATTATATATCAACTTTACCATATATACAGCTCTATTGGAAATACAAATTAAAACAAGGCACTATCAGTTGTCTCAACTGCTTACCTGATAATATAATAATAATAACATTTAAATTTTAGAGATATGTGAAATACTTCACAAAACTAAACACTTAAATATATGTATATAGATCTGTCTTAGGTCAATATGAAAATAAGAGATTGGCAGAACTCATAAATGTGATGATGTAGTCTGGAGACCAAGATGTTTACAGGTCAAAGCAATTTATTACTTTGCCAGTTAATGACCAGCTTAGATATCAGTTACTCACTTTGAAGATCTAGGGTTCAAATCTAGAGCACATCTCAAACATTCACTACTTATACACATTTGAACATTAAATATCATTTGTTATAAAAGTGGAATGAGATGTTATGAGAAAATCTAGAGAATCAAGAATTCTATGGCTGTCCCCTCTGTAGCCAGTGTGGCCTGAACGTCTTACAACATGAGAAGTGACCCTGTGCAAATATTGATATGAAAGACGGTGATGATGATCAACAATGATGACTTTTTAATGTTAAAACAGAATGTGTGACAGGTAAAACCATGTTGGAATGTCCAAGACATTTAAGTACATAGTCTATACATATTTTAAAATATTAACTTTGTTGCCTAAAGATAAGAAAATGATAAAATTGTTCATCATTTCTAAGTATATGTTAACATAAAGAACAAATTCCCTAGTTATAAATTAATATTAAGTATTTTTGTTACAAACAAGTAATGGTTTAATACAGCTTTTAATACCACAAGTCTAAATTCTGTACTTACAGTTATTTGAAATATGCCCCATGCAAGGAATAGATCCTTTTGGAGCCCTTCGAGTTTCATATCTTCTATATGAGTAGCTAGAGGCTCTACAACTTCAGTAGCTACATATAAAAATTTTTCAGTTTCACAGCTATCTAAGTAATGTAAAAGGCTTGGGTGCCTCATAGTCTTTAATTTCTTAAGAGAGGCCTTAGCGATGTCAAAAAGAGTCTCGGAATTCTTTTGAACATCGAATAGGAATATTGACACTTCGTCTTGAGTTCCTCGTTTCTTTCCTTTGTGAAGAGACCACACTGTCCTGTCTTCTAAGCCAGGCACTGGATCACCCACTTCGTACGGGAAATCCTTTGTGGGATCCCGCGAGAAAAATGACCACATATTGAACGAAATATTAGTCTAATGATTATTTACACTTTTCATATACATTTTCGCTAACCATACACGTGTAAACGATAATTATTACACTCATCATGCAACGTTTCATTAAGTTTCTTTTGTGTAATAATTTATTGATCAAAATATAATCTACAGAAATCAAGTAACAGCATTTGAATTGTATAAATATAAGGAAACAGAAAAAAAATTATGAGTAAATGATGTACGAATGGAACACAGCACAATAATATGAAACACGCTTATTAATGTTGCCATCTGACACTGACAGCCGCCAAAATCATAGACAATCGTGCAGGTATTATAAAAGTTATGCATATTAATCAATAATATAAATCTTTTCTTGGTAAATATATCGCAATTATCTTATAAATATTTGTGAATATATATATACTTTGCAGACTCAAATTGACATTTATACTTACTTTTATTTGACTGAATGGATTTAGTTTTACTTTACTCTTGTCTTATTCTAAAAAGTTTGTGTCAGCTGGTATGATTTAAGGTTATGTTAGTATAAATAGTATAATTCGTGCCTATTATTAAACATTACATAAACATTTGCCAAAAAATAAAAACATGTCCAAATCAGTAGCACGCCTTAAATCTATGAAGAAAGTCGCAGATAAAATAGATCATTCTTCCACATTAAGGACAAATATACCTGCTGGGATGGCTGCGGCTGGGCCTCCTTTAGGGCCAATGCTTGGGCAGGTATGAAGGCAAATTTATACAACGAATGTTTTGGCATCTTAATTCATTAGCTATGTAGCATTTTTTAAATATCATTACTAACATTGATTTTGGAATGTTTTAGCGCAATATAAATATACCGGCATTTTGTAAAGATTTCAATGAGAAAACAGCGAACATCAAACCGGGTATCCCACTTCCAACGCGTGTTAAGGTCAACCCTGATCGATCCTACATGCTTACCATTCATCAGCCACCTGCATCATATTTCTTAAAGCAAGCGGCTGGCGTTAATCGAGGTGCTATGGAACCTGGTGAGCAGACTAAGAAAATCAGTTCTATTTTTAATAACAATATTGTGGGACATCTCCACAAACAGACATCATCTGATCCCATATTAGACATCAAGAGAGTTTGTATTACAGTAACTTACTACACATAAACACACTGCATACATATAAATGTGTACTTACAACAATTTTTGTATATAAAACGTAACTTCACGCCTGCAATCTCCGAAGAGGTAGGCAGAGGAATGCAGAACATTCCCACATTTCACCAGTTACGTTTACGTCCCACTATGGAATAGGTGGTGAGCCTATTGCCATGCATCAGGCACATATCCAGACTCCGAACCACTACTAGAAAATCTAAATTAGAAGGTTTTTGTAGTGTTCGACCCGGGAATAGAACCCGAGCCTCCTGATCGGCAGTCGCACTTGCAACAAACACGACCAACGAGACAGTCAAATTACTCGAGTCGATTGCACTCGAACGTTTCACCAATAATGTTACACGTTCCACTGTGGATTAGGGACTTATTTCCAACGAAATATCATTGAAAATACGTTCACCCCCTACACCACGCAAAATTCCCTCAACCCTTCTCATTCTAAGAGACCCGTGTCTTAGAATAAAACTACAAAAGCGTTGGTAATGATGACGAGAGCATGAAAGTAAATCTGCTGCATGTCTTCTCACTTCAACTCCCAGGTTACCTGATACCCGGCCTAGATCTCATATACGTTTACTTAGTAGCAACTAAGTAATTACTAAGTAGCAAACGTGCAAAAAGTCATAAACCCAATTTACTTAGAATTAAATAATGTGGAATATGTTAGTATGTAACAAAATTTAACCAAAATTATATCTGCCTTTTATAATTCCACGAGACTTTTATTCTTCTATTACTTTATTTTTTAGCTTTACGTAATTCATCCTTTGAGCTTCCAACTATAACATTTATTCTACGCAAACATTTATTCTACGTTGCATTATAAATCGTATGAAAGTTTAACGATTTGCGGATTCCTTACAAGTACTGAAAAATTCTGTCCCTCGACGTTACAATCTACTTCATAATGGTTATTAAAAATTTATCCGCGCTCCAAAGTATGTACTGCACTTGACACAATTCGATCCTATTCCCCAGTTGTTTCAAGTGGGGCCCCAATAAACTTAAGGTACACACGATCAACCCCACATCTGCTTGATGGCGGCTGTTATCGATAGCCTTCCAATTCCACTCCGAAGTCGATGGCCCCTAAATCTGTTTATCTTTCATAAAAACGCTAGAGCGCCAGTTGTCCCCGCGCTCAGTGTATAATGATAAAAACTATACGGTTGGTATCGTAAGTTTATTTACTTCACATTGTACATAATATGAAGTTACTTATGTACACCTTATTTATTTGGCAATTGACTGATATGATGCGACGCGGCGTTTACCAGTTAACATAATTATGGTGACAGCGAAAAGATTGTGGTTGGCGTTATAAATAAAAAATATGTAAAATCCAAGATCTATAAATACATATGTGGACATGTGAACCTTATATCTGTGCACATAATAATACATGTACAATATAGTGTACATACAGTTAGAAATGTTATTTGTCGATAGTATGACTCATGTCCCAAAATAAAATCTCACTATCCCTTATAATCACAAGTGTGACATTTATGACAAAATATTCACTTAACTACCTTTGCGGGGTATTCACTTCTTAAATAATCAATAGATTTAAAAAAAAATCTATTTAGGTTAAAAGCATTGTAAATTGTCGACACAAACGAGGCGAATCTGTTTGTAATAGCGTCGAAGAATGCGGAGACGCCGACAATCTTAAGGTGTATTTTTAGTATAATGATATTTTAGCAGCTGCTCCAGAACTTGGATTTGTGCCCGGTGTATCGCAATACACCCACTACCATACTCCACGGTGGGGCGTAAACGCAACTGGTGAAACGCGCACGTGTACTAAACTCTTTTGGCTGCCTCTTCGGGGATTACAGGCGTGATGTTAGTTTTGTTAAGTAACGCTACATTACTTTTTAAAATTTCAGTTAGAGTGACGCTTCATAAATAAATGTTAATACATGTAAACAGGGCAATTATTCTGTGGCCATTAATCTTCTTATTGTTGTAGAAAATCCGTATCCAACAATATTAAGATTGATCACAAACCAAAGTTATTTATACCGGCTCCATTTGTTTATATTATATATTACATCATAAAACGTTATAGACAGAAGTAGGATTTTATATTCAAATCTCACTATTTAATCATAAATTCATACTAAGTATGAGGACTTGTTGCGGAGATATTTAGCACTAAGTGTTCTCTGCCTATCCTGTGGCAACCTAGCGTGACGATAAAAAATAATAGTGCACCCATCTCACACCTAATAACACATACCAACACTTCACCATCATTCAATTGTTCTTACTGCAGTACTGAACGAACACATTTCCTAAGGAACATCACCGAAGAGCACCTATTATGGTTAATTTCATATTGATCCGAACCATCGCTTACTTCGGGCATACACATCCAACAGACACAAGTGGGGTAGAACGCGGGTGGAAGCCAGTGAATAAACAGTCCCGGCACCCTCTTGTCACCACCGTTGGATTTATTTCAGAAATTGTCACCTACAAAGAAAATATATTTTCCCATTGAGTTGAACGAAGAATTAAATAATTCACAATTTTCAGATAATGTTTTCGAACTATACAATTGCAACATACATATAATATACCATGAGTACATATACGATTGAAACATTAGTGGTTGTTGCTTTATGATTAATTTTATTAATACATCGTCACACCACGTAGATTACGGGGTAGGCAGTGAGCACATGTGTCTTCTGATATCATTGATAAAATCAACCAATAAATTAATTATCATTCAGTCAAGAAGTCAGTCAATATTTGAAAGAAAACCAGCATTCCACACAATATGTTCTCGTCACACACGAATGTACACAAAGCTATTCCAGCGCGCTCAAAGGTAATTACAAACGTACATACAAATAGGGAACAGCAATTCACCCGAGTAACAGGAATACTCATCACAGTACAGCGTCCAATTTTGTACCCTTAGAGTAACTACGGCGAGGTAACAGTACGGACCTATGACGTCACTGCAATGACGTCACAGAGACTTATACCTGCGGTAAGTTTTAAATGTTGTTGTTTTCTCGGTCAGCGTCTGAAGAAAGTTTTAATTACAACCTGACCCGTTATTCTATTAATTGACATCGATGAAGCCTGATAAAATGATATCAACACTTTTGCTATTAAATTTTCTATAAACGATTGTTATTTGAGCTTCAATGACATACTTAACACCAGCAATAAATAACACTAATTAATATGTCGAATTTCACACAATATAAGAAACTCATATGCACATACTCGTATTGTAACATCCAAACGGGTTGTTTTAGAAGGGAACTGCAAAATCGCAAATTCCATTAAAACGTAAAAATAGGTGGCGTTTGTTTATTTTTCACCTTGTGTACGGAGCGCCGCAGTAAAGGAGCAGATTGAAAACATCGATACGTAGCGACATTCATTAGGAAACACGAGTATATTGTCGTACTCGGTTTAATCAATATTCACTTCTAATTTATATATTTTTACGTGACTGTACCTAAGCAATTTACATTAAGCACATTACACGCGACTGTACCTTAAACATTTACAACAAATATTCCATGTCTAAACATTACTGTTAACTTTATAAACAAGATACGAACGCCATTTTTTATAATTATTTTATTTTTAATGACATAAAATATTCAGATAATTTGCAACAACGAAACGCAGGGACAAAATCAATCTTCATGCAAGCGAGTTAAAATTGAGATATTTCTACTTCGTCTTAATTGTTTTAACAGCTGTATGGTCTTCTCAAGTGTTACAAAAAAAAAACTATATAATCTATGTAACTATCTATTCCGAAACTTGTCACCCAAACGATGTGAGGAGACTAACAATGGGGTTAACAAAGTCATAAAACTTTCATACCTTCTCTACAGGATTTCGGTCACCAATACCTTTACTCTATTTCGTGACTAGAAAGTACTTTACCAAATAGACCGCCATCCTACGTAAAATTTAAAAAGTTTGAGGACGCGTTCGAAATTCAAACGCCTGGAATGGAATTAGATTTCAAACAATATGTTGAACAATAATTTTTTTCCGACATTGCTGATTAACAGTTTGATAAATACCAATTTAGTGAGTTTACGAAAATACATATTTTTTTTCAGTTGCCAAACTAATGGCTTATCTCTGTAATACAATATGTGTGACAGTTTTTAATTTTAAAAAGTGTAATAAATCTGTTCATTCTGCAGCAGTGGCAGCCTAGTAGTTTAAACTTCAATCTAGTGGTTCTAAGTTCTAATCCGTGCTGGATTTCGACACAAAGTTATTTGCATTTTAAGATTAAATATACAGTAACCTAACATTACTGTAACCGTAAGAAATACGTCGCGAGGAGACCAGCAGAGCTTACATTTCGCACATGGTCAGCAAACCTGGCAATGCTCAAATCCTCATCCTAAAATAAGACCTACGTCCAACAGTAAAAAGATGAGACGGAGATGATTATAATCTCCATTCCTAAATGAGATCCAGTTGCGAACGTACAATGAGTTGAGACCTCCTTAATATTCACAGTATCATCAACATAAAATACGGATACACTCGTAGATAGTCCGCGATGCAAAATTTTGTTACCTGACATTAAGTGGAGGTCAGACGAGAGCCTTCAGTAAATACACAGTTACTTGTGTACGTTAAATAAATATCGATTGACCCAGTTCCGCTGAAAAATTATTAACTGATACTGATTTTGATGAATCTGGCCGTGAAATTCACGCTGAACATTATGTTATTGTTATAGAATCGCGCCAAGAGCCTCACAGCGTGGGCAGTGAGCACCAAATGTCGAATATCTTCATTAGCGAAGATGTGTCGTATTTCATCAGCTCAAATTACTCTCTACACGGACTTTTAGGTTTGGGTGCCATTGACTTTATAATATTAAATCAAATTTACCACTTTAGGAATAAAGTCTAGAAAGTGCTATTGCTTTATATATGTATAAGCTATTTTAAGTTATTATAAGAAAGGATCATGACTGCAGTAAATATAAATATAAATAACTATACCATTTTAGAAGCGAATTATAATTGTGGCTCTTCAAAAATACGCAAAAAGAAAGATTTGAAATGTGAAGTAACTAGCAATTCAATGCATTTTTCATAATTCATTTTTCCAGTCCAGCAGCGGAGATGTTAAGGTCGATGGGTGGACCTTTATTTATGTGAATTAACGTTAGAACAAAGTAAAAATAGTACCTAATATTCGAAGTAAGACTGAGGTGGCTGTTCGAGCGATATAAAGAAAATAAGCTTGGGCCTCGGCTCGCGGAGCAGCCAAGAGGTTGGATCATGTCTGTATGGTTTATTTGCGACTTGGTAAATTGAACTTGTATTACGTACAGAATGAGGTAATCTTGAAAAGACATTTACATTCACTAATATTGTGAGACGAAGAAAAGGATGTAACTAACTAGATTACTATGGGTAGTTCATCAGCGGTCTGGTTACTTTATATCACATACCTACTTACTACTTTTTACTTACGTTACCTTGTATCACATGACGGTGTGTGGGCATGTCCCAAAATATTTATAGTCACTTTTACTTGGTATATAGACAAGTCTTTATTGTTCAAATGTGGTTAGTCGCAACAATTACGTTACGTAACATCATGCTTGTAATCCCAGTAGTGTTCGACCCGGGATTTGAACCCAGGACCTCCCAATCGGCAGTCGTGCTTGACTGAATAAGTAAATCCTATTAGTGGATACAAAAACCTGAACATGACAAAGGATTTACTGTTATTCCTTAGCAGTCATTGATTTGTTTGTAGAAGATAAAAGAAAACAAACAAATTGCGGAAAGAGAGTCTCGGTGAAAAACAATTTCTGAATCGATCTTGCTCCGAGGATTCCCTAAAGCGGCTCCATTTATTTTTCCATTTTGCACAAATGACTATTTAAATCTCGCGGCACCAGTCTTTGAATTGTTGTTTACCGCGCGATTGGATTCTGTTTCATCTATTAAAATACACGGTCTGTATGGAACATGGTTACCCACTGAATGTACCCGTACTCCATTACGACGCATTAGTTGTTATCAACCTTTTTAATTGGACTCGGTTTCCTCACAGAATGGTGAACTAAAGCGACGCCGTTACACACTGGCCGACCGCCAGTTGGTAGACTTCACACTGTAATTAACTATATTCAAACTTACATAATTGATGTTCTAAAGTTTCTACATAAATTAATTGTTCTCGAACTGTTATTATTACAATTAATAATTTACAGTAGGTATCATTTATTCATTTAAGTAATAAATGATACCTAAGAAAATTCCCTTGTTAACCCGATGAACCACGATGGTTATTGTTAAAGCAAAATTAACTAATTCATAACCGCCTCGAGCTAAATTTGTGCAAAATACGTATTTTACAAATGTTATATTACCGAGAACTTAATTTATATTCCAAACGTTTACGTAATCAGGGTACTCAATGATTAATTATCAAATATGCCGACACTCTATATACTAGCTATGTACATAATAGCAACCTGAATCAGAACGTTTCATTATTATTCTATCATCAAAACAGAAAAAGATTATTCTATCATCAAAACAGAAAAATTTATATTCCAAACGTTTACGTAATCAGGGTACTCAATGATTAATTATCAAATATGCCGACACTCTATATACTAG
>DWDW01001891.1:0-10914 GCA_018245635.1 Mimoniades versicolor eupheme | reverse complement strand
CGCGCCGATCCTCTGTGCGGGCTGAGCGAGCGAACGACGTCGGATCGGTGACTTGTCTCTCGTCTTTGTTTTTATATGCCTTCAATTTCGTTAAATGCTCTCATTCGAATGTTACTGTCCAGTTGATTGTAGCACGTTTAAATTGATAATAATTTTCGTTCTCATGTTCTCAGGCAGCCTTGGGATTATATTATTGGACGTGTGAGTTCATTAGTCTTTTAAAAGGTTTTTCATCTTTACCTTAACTTTCTTAATTTAAAATCCATGAGCGAACACTGTTTCATTGGGGTGAAATTTAGCAATGACATTTAGTCCTTACCAGTTACGATAATATTTGTGTTTGTTAACATCCAAGAACTAAATGTTCTAAATTGTTGGCATTACTTACCTACATTAAGTGAATATTGTGTTTTGGTCCAAACAATAGCAAATGGATATGCTCATGCCTTATGGCATTTCTCAAAATCATAGGGCTAAAGATAGTACAATCGGTAGCATGAAGGCACCTGAGTACTGTTGGTCTCAGAACTGGTGGTATACAGTATATTATTCACATATACTATATTAGTCGCAGGAGTTTATGGCGAGCTAAAATGCTACCATCGGGTTGTAAGTCAAGGATAGAAGTGGGAATCACCTACCGGCAGAAAGTCGCAGTCTAAGCTTGCTTAAGACACATGATTACTACCGCTTTTGAAATATGAAAAGATTTTATAGGAACTGTAGTGGTTATTGCCTCGTTATCGACTTCCTCGTTGGTCGTGTTGGTCGCAAGTGCGAATGGCGATCGGGAGGTCCTTGTTTCAATTCCCGGGTCGGGAACTACTAAATTTTTCTAAATTAGATTATCTAGTTGTACTTCAAAGTTTGGATATGTGCCCGGTGTAAGGTAATAGACTTACCATCTATTGCATAGTGGAACGTAAACGTAACTGGTGAAACGTGCGAGTGTTCTACATTCCTCTGGCTACCTCTTCGGGCATGATAGTGGTTATTCAGTAGGTGATATAAGCATGTTCACAGATTACTGATCCTCTTTATCGATTACAGCAGCGACAAAACTGGTGACTGGGCAGTAAGGCGTGAAGGCGGGCACAAGTTGTATTGCTTAACGACGCAGTTTCGCTTCAGTGACACGCGTACTAAATCGCTAACTGATACAGTGGCAAATCATTCACTTTACTACCTTCATAATTTGTAACTGATAATTTTTAAAGCCGGATAAAATCTTCTGCACCGCATTTCGTCAATGTGGCCTAGAATATGATATTGGCTTTTCTTGCTCTGAGAGGAGATACGATTCAAACAGTGTAACGAGATCTCTTGAAGATCAATATTTAAAGTCCCAAGGTTATGACATAAGTACAAGCGATTTATTGTCACAGCAGTTGACAAATAAGATTCCAAGATGGGTAAGAACCAGAATATTGTGAGCGAAATATCTCCATACAAAACTCACTTCAGGATTTACGTGTTTTTGTATTTGTAGCCATACGCACATCGTTCGCGAAACAAAAATCTAGTGTGGCGCTGTTTGTCCTAGGTACCTGTGATTGTTTGTAATCATTTTTTTCAATTAACAACATTTATTCGTACAAATATCTATCATTATTATCACATCTTTTAAAGTAACCGTTTTATCGATTCATTATCAAATATTGTACAGCAAAAACAAATTCATCGACGCTTTGGAACAAAAAAATTCTAATTTTCTTCATTACTGCTTTCTTGTGGATTAAAACCGATTATGTTTAATAATGACGTTACATATCCATTGCGGTGCGAGTTCGAAAAGCGAAACGAGCCGCGCTTTATCCACGAGCGGTGTTCGGTGGTATGTAGAGCAAATCGGGCGGACTCGGCGTGGCTCGGGCTTTACGCGGCCCGTGCACAATCGGCATCTGCATAACTGAACCGCTCCGTTCTCATTAGCCGCCCGTTACCCCGACCCGTCCCGCCCAACGGGATCGGACGACCTCGCCACAGCGAGCGCCGCGCGGTACTTCACGTACGTACAAATGAATCTACTAAGATTATTATTATATACACACCGACAGGTACTCCCTAGGTACGAATGTTCTGACTGCTGACGGAAAGCAGCGTAAGATATGCGAGAAGCAGTGCTCTGTGGTTCGCTATCTGCATTTCTAAAGTAGGAAATTTAGGCAAGATCTTCGGATGAGAGGCTTACCTCCAACAACATGCTGAGATAAGCTATTATAATACTTGTACAAATCCATTTGTGCCAAAGTTCATAATCATACAATTATTAAGTTAATATGATATGTAACGTATTATGTAAGTGTTTCATATTTGCATAAGAGTCTTTCCTTTTGTTTTATTACTGTCATCGAATGTTCTACTATTAATTTTTAATAATACACATTAACAATACACTGCTTATTTTTTATACCTTAATACGCTACTGTTCCGATTGCATAATCTATGATCGAGCCTCAGCCCATTCCGTACAGCCGTTTCGTGTCTTTATCGTGTTTCAAATTCGCTAGCTTTGTCTAATTTAGGTACCAAATGCAAGAACTACTTGTCCTTCCGCCCTTCACTGTTAACGAACTTGCTGAAATGCGGAAACTGTGGCATGTACACCGTATTAACGTGGCTTTAATTCTTGTCAAATGATTTATAGTTTACATGAAAATAAGCTCTTTGGTATATTACGAAAAAACAATGTTTATCTCTGCATGTTCATGATTCTCTATAACCGTTTCTATGTGAAAATAGTAAATTGTTTGTTTTTACGTTTTATCAAATTGGGTTCATGGCTATTATTTGACCGTGTTGTTATTAGAGCTAATTTTATGCTACTAAAGTCTCCATATTGTTGTCATTCGAACATAATGATGATTAATATCCTCATTCTCTAATAGTATTATTGTAAACTTAATTGTAGGCACATTGACACCTCAGACGTAGACGTAATGCATCTTGCATCTTTAATTGCACTTGCTCTCATCCTTCAAACCGGTACTGCCGTGCCTTGCCGCTGTTTGACGGCTGATATAAATATTGTAGGCAAGTTTTCTCCTATGAAAATAAGCTAAGCAAGTATTCCATTTTTAGAAACAATCGCGCTAGCAACACTAGAAGAGAATAATTCGTTTGCGCTTTCCTAGAGCACTTCTCGAACGTCTTTATTAAGACGCACTTGCTTTGTAAATGCCACTCATAAGTACCTTAATACCATATGAGTATGACAATTAATCACATATTACGTATATGTATATAAAATTTTCAGATTCTAGAGCAATATAGTATGTCCAGTAGTAAGAGAATTTCAAAAATTTCTTGTACACTACCTCAGCACATTACTTCTAGTAGAAAATATTCTTAGTTTAATTGTTTTATCTAATTTATACAGGACACATCACTATATTGGAGCTAACGAGTCTAGTTGCCATGTAAAAGAATTTCTTACGTATATATTCAGATGTAGTTAGGAATTTAATTTTTTTTATCGCAATGTTATTTGCCATAATAAATTACAAATTAATATTGAAAGGTTATAATATGAATATTTAATATATCGCTACTTTTGTCAACTGTTCACTTGCGCGCCTGTGTGTTTTGCACCTTAAGTCTACTTACCATTTCGTGACGTAGCCAACTCCGTACCTAACGGTTGCTCCCCGATAGATATAAATAACTATACCCCGTTACATTTGTTGCGTTACATCTTGACTGTAATTTCCTGAGAATTTATCTCAATGTGTATAATTAATGTACGAAGTCATACATTTAGTTTATAAAATACTTGTAACAATGTATTTTTAAAACTTAAATTTGTACTGTTCAACGTTTTGTCAATATCTATTACTCTTAATTAAATTATGCACAGCCTTAGCTCAGGTATTTTTTCGGAATGTGCAGATTAGTTTTGAATCTATCCGAAGTTCTACTTAAGCTCTTGCTGATCGTAGCAAGGTCGCGGCCGAATCTTAGCTCAGTTAGCCAACAAAGAGTTTAATTAATTTTTTGTTTAATTCATAACTGGAGTCTGTTGCTTCTTATCTCAATATGGTCTCAATGTATACATTGACACAATTCATATTAGAACTGAAATATAATATATTTCGAAAGTTATTGATAAAGTAGAGGTAACAAATTATTTTACATGTATTGTAAAATAAAAGAGATATTAAAATATAAGATATGAGTAGTTATATTGTAATTTGTTTTTAAAAATGATCTCGGAAACAATATGGCAGATACTCAGGTTGCACGTATTAGAGTCTTAACAACTGTTGAAATTATTTGGAATAAAAAAAAACAGATGTTTAAGCTCTAATAACATTTTGTTACAGATCCAAGCAACGAGGTATGCAAAACTGCCTCAAATGCAATTTGTGGCGAACAAGCCCTATAGGTGGGGTCAAAGGCTTTCACCGTGGACAGCGTTCCTATTCTCCATCGATGAGGGAAGGGAGAGGGTAAAGGGGAAGGGGGACAGCGCGTCGCACGCGCGAGTAGAAAGTACTTTAGCCATTGTTTTCTTCATTACGACACTTATTTATCAACTGTCACTCAGCGTTCCCTTATTGCATTTTTTTATGCAAATGAGGATCGTTCCGGCCCAAAATTCAAGTCGTTATCCGTGTTATGTACTTTTATAAATATTTACCGCTCTAAATAATTGGCTGTACGATCAATTAATTAGAAATTGAATTTTAATAGCACCGCTTAGTTCATTTATACCGCGACTGTCAAGCGCACGAAGAACGATCGTAAATAAACCATCAGCTCGGTATATAATCGTTTGGAGATGGCCAAACTCTTCAATGAAATGATAAATATTTTACTTGCAATGTATTTCATCGTTTAATTCAAGCCAGTATCGAACCGGTTACAAGTGTCAATGCAATAAAGATGAGTATAAATCATTTATAAAATTGTCTTTATTAAATATATTGCCGTGACAGACAATGTGTGCTGGTAAAAAGGTCAAGGTGTACTGATCCTCGGCTCTCTCGTGGCGCTCACGGACCGCGGCCGTATTAGTAGGATATCTGGTAACAACGCTCGTCTGTAACGTACCTATGTACGTGTTACAGTTACTCGAATTAGATTTAAAATCAGCGGGGAAAGTCAGTCATGTTCTTCTGAATAACATATTTGTGGCAAAGTATTTTTTTTTTTTATATTGTATCTGTTAACAGTTAGTACTTACATGTATTCTTCAAACGGTTATACTGAATATTATGAAGTAAAACAATCGTATTCAGAATGATTACGCTTTCATATTATCGATTTATTTATTCGTTCAATCAATCTGTACTCAAAAACGTAGGTAGTAACGAAATCGAATTAATTTTCTGTGCATCAACATCGCCAACATTTTTATCTCCCTTTTGAAAACTGGTGTTAACTCACAGAATGAGAATGTTGGGCATAGTCTGTTCGTAATTTGTCTATTTGTATTGAATGACCTTTGAGGCAATTGTTTTTAATAAAAAGGTCAAATGCTATTCCCAATCGCCGGTCACATCACATGTCGGTCGCACGGACCGTGACCGTAGGATTTCGGGCAACACATCGCCCGTCGCCAAACGGATTGGGTCATTCTTTTGTCCGCGTGGGAATGATGTAAATGAGTCTTGCTATTTCTTTGTTTGATTTCGTGAAAGTTTACACGATCGAAGAGGAAACGCGGCCGCCGCGACGGTACGATGTGAACGCCATTTTTATGTAATTGTTACGTCGGCGTCGAGGGTAGAATAGCACAAGGTTTAAGCGGTTCGCTTACACCAGACGCGACTTTTTATTGTGTGTAGTTTTTAATTGATGACCGGTTTTTATATTTTTCTTTAATTTAATAAAAATTTGTTAGTGTTTTAGACATACTCGTAACATACATAATGATAGTGGAACGTTTGTATTTATAATTACACCAACAAACTTTAAACATTTTAAGTAGAATTACGTTATAATAAATGTTATTAAATATAACCATGAAGTATAGGTAGGTAACCAATTTCAATGTTTTAATAATATTCAAGAAATATGAAGACACAAAAGAAAACCTAAAACATTCAACTCCTGTAAACATTATTGGAAATTTAATATTTTAGTATGGTTTGGTATATATTAAAAAAATCATTATCCCTTTTTTGCAAATTCTTCTTGGGTTTTGTTAACAAAAACATTATTACATTTAACGTTGGGTTGTCTTTAAATTTTTAAAGTTGTCTATTTTTTAAATTATACCTAAGATTTTATATAACGACTGCCAAATTGTATGTAACAAATAATATTAATTAATAAACAAATAAAGAATAATATGCAATATTTTTTAAACCAGAACGATTAAAACAAGTGATTGTAATTATCATTACACTACGTTTATTTCTTTTTAATATAGGTACGTAAATAAGAGAGTAATAATTAAAGTACAATGGAAAGTTTTATTAGATTTTTTCATCGACTATAATGAGTTAAAATTAATAAATTGCGTAGTTATCTATGGCTTATATGGCTTTCTACGGCTTTGATCGCACTCCAATGGATACGAGATCTTCCTACCGTGTAAAGTAAACTTCATTAGCTTATCAAATTTCTTTACAATCAGTACATAACTTTTTGCGTGATCAGTGAATAAAACCAAAGCCAAATACGATAACAGTTTTTTTGGGATCAACGAAAAACTTTTTAGGATCTACATCATATAGGTATTACGTAGTATTATATCATTTTCAAAAATACTTCGTCTCCAGATATTATAGCTGCTTTTATTTCACTATCATACATCACAAAACTTTAATTTAGTATTACGAATTCAAATTTGAATATGAATCGGATGTTTATTCCAGGAAACACGTGAATGTTTGAAATAAAAAAAAAATCTTGCTTAATATTGTACTAATGTAACGGTAAATTAATTAAGTGAAATTTAAGGTTCACGTTCAATTTGTTTCTTAATGAAAGTCCCTATTAAAAATGGACACTCATTATTATTATCATATTCACTAATATTACTCACAATTTTGAGATTAAATTCTTGATGGTCAGTAGCGTGTCGTGGCGTCACAGAGCATATCGACGTATGACGGTAATTGTTTTTATTATTATTATATTTGATTTAAACTTCAACGAGAAAGAAACCGATTAAGGTAGTTTGTAAAAAAATAATGTAGGTAATGATTATTAATATACATGGATAATATAAAAGTATTTTTGCTGGAACGATGGTGGTTAGAAAACATGGCATTATGGGAATGAATGGGATCGGATGGTAACGGATACCAATGGAAGTTTAGAAGAGTAAAATATTTGTGAATTTTGAGACAAGGATGCTGGATTAAACAGGCATGTAGGTATGTATGCCGTAAAAACGTCTTTAAATATTAGAAATAAAACAAGCGATTTGAATGCAGCTTGATAATTTATCGCTTTAATACTGTAACTTTGACCACCTCACGCGCTGTGGAGGGGAACGCCCTTTATGAAATCAACTACTGCACCCGGGTCAAGCAGATTTTTGTACTTCTAATGGGAACTTTGAATTACTTATATAATTATATTTTAAATATTGTGTTTTGTCCTATTTTAATTATCGGTACTCGTAATTGCAACTATTTACATGATAAATCGTCCTCGATTAGATCTTTTCTATTACATAGGAAAATCATTTAATGAGTACATAAAAATACTAAACGAATACCATTATTTCAGTATCCCAGTTCCTTGAGTGCTAAGGAGATACAACGTTTGTCTGGCCTTAGATTAACTGCAAAACCAGTAGCATGCGAATCAGTAAGATTGGAAATGATCGTCAGGTGCTACTGGAATAATTCACTTGCAATTAACACCTACAGATGTTTCGATGACGACTAACTGCATGCTTGGAATAATACTGTAATAATTTTGCTCTATATGATGGTAAGCATTACGACTATTTTTTTTGTAGGAATTGCAAGTCTTCACTCGGAATATGACGCATACTTTCGGAGCTTACTAAACATGAATTGATATCTTCTTATCACTTAGGAATCAGACTGATAATACTTTACGTAGTTCGATATCGAAATTTTTTCATTATATATTATTTTTTTCAATTAATACAAGTATCTATAGAATATATTTTATTAACGTAACGTCACACGTGTTATCCCCGAAGAGGTAGTCAGGCGATCAGTGAGGTGTTCAGTGAGCTAGTTACGTTTACGTCCCGTAATGAAATAACCGTACCTAAATACAGACACCAAGCTTCTACCACGAATTTCAAGTTCATCACCATCATCATCAGCATATTCCCGTCCACAGCTGGACACAGGCCTCTCCAACAGCACGACACTGAGCTCGATCTTCAGCTCTTCTCATCCAACCGCTGCCAGTCACTTTACATATATCGTCACTTCACTTAACCGGAGGGCGCCCTACAATTACAAGTTAGGTAAATCGAAAATTATCCCTGCCGAGAATGGAGCCCATGACCACTCCATCAGCAATCGCGCTTGCAACCACTCAACGAACGAGAAACATATTCTATATCCGTTAATAATAACAGCATTATGAGCTACGTACACATCTGTTCCCACATCACAATTGGAGCTGTAAGTGAGATTAGTTTCGGTTGTTGGCAGTTCTCATGGATTATCTTAGAATGTATTTTATGTTAGTGTTCCTTCCTTCCTGTCTTCTACTTCTTGTAAACCAGTAATTGTATCCGCACTGCGGTTTAGCGGCAGGACACTTAAAAAATAGACCTTTATTAATTTTTTTATTGTTCCACTCGTGGGCACGTATCTACAGTATGTCAAATGTGTGTTTGGATGAGCACCCTGTAGCACCGATGTGAATAGTAATGGAAGGCTAAGGGGAGCTGAAGTAGGACGCCCATCCGATGGATAAGTACGATATTAGAAGAAATTAGATAAAAATCACACGAAGTAGTCTAAATAGCCCGGGACATAAATTCTTCGAAATTTTCTTGGAGTGCAATGACCTATATTGCTGCTTTTAGTGCTCCCGACCGTGTATGTAAGAATACAATGATGGAGAATAAGAATGTACGTAATATTGTATTCACTGAAATAAGACTTCGACAAATGTCTGTTGCTATTTTGCAAACCTACGTCGGTTTGGAAATTATTGTCTTCGGTATTGGTCTCCGAAATTATAAGTAATTTTATATGGTAAACGACTTTTAATATTACTACTGTAACCTTTAATTCATAAAATACCTATTACTAATTTGAAAGGAAACTGATTGTTGATATTCTCAACTGGAGCAACATTTTAGAGCCAGCTATCTGTCATGAGAACGAACTATGCGATTAGTCTACCATCGTACTGTTGTGTTACGCCACGATCGTGGTCAAGCAAGCCCCTGGACCACCCGCGTCTTATTTGGATCAATTAGCAATGCTTCATCACTATTACCTCGTCAATGCAACGGTCAAATATGTACCAATTTGCCTAGCGGGTAATGTAATCGAACCGGACCATAATAATAGACAGTTGTCGAACCGCGGAAAAGAAAAATGTACTGCGAAACGGTATGCCACGGCATCTAGTTACCAAAATCAAATCCAGTAAATTATAGATACGGTTTTCGTAACTTACTGTTTGCAACTAAACAAAGGTTTTTTTTTTGCGCAAAACTGATTTGGTTACGTGAAACTTGAGTATTATATATTCAATGTTCGTACCTGATTTTAGTCTCGCATCCACCGTTGAATATGTTACAGAAGCATGTGTGTGCAAGTGACCTTATTTTCTGTTAAAAAGTTTGCAAGTGGGCGTTCTAATAAGGAATTGCGGAGGCTGTACCTAACTTCGTTCGCGTACATTACGTACTATGTGACATTTCGAAACACACATGTGGCAGTGCTAAATAAGATGTTCATTTTATGGTTCTCGATCCGATTTTCAATCACAATTTATATTCAGCATAGCTTTGATAGCACTTTATATACTAATGTTACGAGCCCATTAGCTGTTTGTATTGGTAGTAAAATTATTGAATCATCATGAAATAATCTTAAAAAATTTAGTAATCCTTTAACGAAACGTCCATCGGAGTTGTTGTGGTTTAATAATTTTGTTGTGTATTAAATATTAATTAAGGTACAGGGCTAGAAAATTAACATGACCTCGTTAAACTTTGGATAAGGGGTTTCACATTGTTTAGTAGTAGTAGAATGTATGATGACTCTTCATGATGCAACGTCATTCTCATGAGATTCCAGCGGGGGCTTAGGTAGTACAAAGGGGGGAAATTAATGTGATAGAAAATGATTTTAAACCTCGTGTCTGTTATCGTTTTCTTTTCACATTGCCAATGATTTCAGAAGACTACAAACTCTCCAACTATTTTTGACTTAGTTGTCTCTTCAGTCTCATTTTGAGTTAAGAGAACATAAGCAAAGAGCATTTTGAAAATAGGCAATTTCAAGCACTTAAGAAAAGGCAATCACATTATTTAAGATTTGGTGAAGAGATAGTTGTTGGTTCGTCTGTAATTACAGTATCCAAAGTGGGGTTATTGTAACAATCTCACTTGGACCCACCATCCCGGGACGCACACACTATAGCAGGCTTTGTGATCCTCATTTCAAACTAATTCTGTCGTGAGAACACGAGAACTCGTTTAGGGAAGGAAAAAAGTACTTCCAAAAGGACAACAATATTCATTCTCTGTTTCAGGTTTCCGTGCAACGGAGGGCACATTGTGCAATAACCGGTTACCATTTGGTTGCAATCGATAAACCTTGTCGATCCATTAGTGCGGAGATAATACACCAGTTAACAGAGATTCTGTATTTCTTTTTAAATACATACATAGTCGGTAACGAAATGATTAACATAACAAATATAGGTTATACCTACACGGCATCTTGATAAAACTGCGGTAAAAAAATGTATTTAGTATATTTTACCAAATGTTGCTAATAAATA
>DWDW01001890.1:0-10914 GCA_018245635.1 Mimoniades versicolor eupheme | reverse complement strand
TTCCATAGTGGGACGTAAACGTAACCGGTGAAACGTGGGAGTGTTCTACATTCCTCTGCCTACCTCTTCGGGGATTACAGGCGTGAAGTTACGTTTTTTTTTTATACATATTCTGTGGATAATGTGGCGTACACCATATATCATAGCAATGTACATAATAAAAAATTGTTTGGGTCCGATTCTAGCCTAAAACTCCTGGTCAAAGTCAGGATAACTTACAAGAGAACCATGCCAGTTAACCAAAACAGACGAAACTAGGTCAGTTTTATTCTAAATATATCAATTAATTCTATAACGTATTCATATATCATCAGCGATACAACGTTTTTGTAATAAAATCAAATAATACTTTCACACACGATTACTTCAATTCGTTTCGGATAAAGAAAAAACACGTGGGACGAAATTGTTATATACTTTAAAATAAGCTTCCGAATAGCGAGAATAGATTGAGTCACTACGTTATAAATACACTAAAATGCGTCTTGTACCGATCACAGTGTTTTTTACACTTGACATTCGTTACGTCCCATTTTAAGTTTTGATTTTGGAACGTGACACGCGTAACTGACGCGCACGCGCGGTGTCAACGCGAAATGTGACGTCACTCATTCACGTTAGAAAAGAATTGCGTTGTTAACACCTGTGCGCTGTTGACGTTCACTTGCCAATTTTACTTACTAGGTTTTGATTACAATGTCTCCGTATTTCTTGTGTTCCTGTATGAATCTAACTCAGCATATCCTATTTATTTAACACCCTTAGTCTTCGTACTCTAAAATTATTTTGAAATCAATCAAAAAATAATCCTCATTTTGAAAAAGAGGATTATTTAGGTATAACAAATAATAAAAAAAGTTTGATCTAATTGTAAATATACCTACTGTAATTATGACTCTACGTGAAACGTGGGAGTGTTCTACATTCCTCTGCCTACGTTTTCAGGGATTACAGGCGTGATGTTACGTACATTTGCATATTTGATATGACTCCGTGATACAGAAGAAATTTTTGTGATCTTCATCAAAGTACTTGTCCCGTGTGGGAACTGAATCCGCAAAAACCTGCAAAGTTTTCAGGTTCCTCAACCATTGGATCAACAGGTTATTCAATTATGTATTGAATTATGATAAATGTAATTATTATTTAATAAAAAAAAATACAAAATATAAGCATATAATTTACAGTTTCATAGTTAAAAGTTTAAATTTAATGTAGGTAAATGAAAGTTTGTTTTCTTCACCGATCTAAAGAAAAATAAAGGGCACAGAAAAAGCTGATCATGTTTTATGTTTGATATATTCAGTGACCTATCAAACGTCGACTGCTAAGGTCGGAGGTTAAAGTTTCACGGAGGTTTCTCCAAGCTGATAGGGTTGCCAGATGGTGCATAGGTATCGAGATTTTAGGTAGGAAATGGTTTCCGCCGTCGATAAAAAATACGTTTCTGAGGTTAAAAGTTTGATTAAAACCAAATCCGGGTTTTGAAACCAATCTGCGGTCGCGCTTGTAACCAACACGACCAACGAGGCGGTTAAATATTGTGTGGTGAATATTTTAAGGAAATTCCATTTCCTCTACAATCTTCGATTATTAAAGAAAACATTATTATTAAATTAATTCTAACTAGGCAATCTCTATCATTTTTTTTTAATATTATAAGAATAATAAGGAAATTACAATTACATAGATTTATATGGGATGTTAACAGGATATGTCCGGTCTATTTAGACAAAGTTGGCAACCCTAAGACACAGCGGGCGTCAACAATAGATTATTATTAACAGTATCCATCGACGTGATTGGGTCATAATGGAGATTTCTAAACATTTCCACGCGTTAGTTTCATTGACAATAACTGTTCAATTAATTGAACAATTCAGTGCATTGTTCCGTTGCGTTATATTTATGTATGTAAGTTGTGATCAAAACAATCTGTTGTGAATACGGTACGCAATCCGATCTTGTTTTATTTCGACGGCTTTGTATGGAAGGGATTTTTAAATGATAAATATTCATGAGTCCGTATGTTGTTCAAGTTGTTGCGATCGGTCAGAGTAATAATGTATCGCTTTTAAAACAAATTAGGGTTAAACGGATTTTATGTGTACAAAACACATATTTTTTTGCCACAATTTTTTTTGTTTGTTTAATAATTGCCTTTTATGAGAACTACTAGTGGAACGTTGGAACTGTCTTTGGATACTTAACAAACACCTAACATCACGCTTCCAATCCCGGAAGAGGTAGGCAGAGGAATGTAAAGCACTCCCACATTTCACGAGTTAAGATTGAACATGGTATATTGTGTTGTAGCAATTGTTACTAACATCCATTTGTATTCATACATATTGTAAACAATATTTTCTTTATAAACATTCCTTGGAGAAGGTGTCACACGCGTGTAACCAAAACAGAATAAATGATTATAAGTAGTTGAACTATAAAACAAAGTAAGTGATTAATGCCCGTAACGTAATGGGCAGAGATATATCGCAATTCTGTCAATAATTATGTCGCTTTAGGATAAGGTTGAACGAAATAACCCGTTCCGTACGGTCGTAAATTAAGAAAAGTGTAGAGCTCGATTCCTATTTAATTCTTAATGGTTCCGTATATTTTTTTAATATAAATAGGTGGAAAGGTGTACTCTGGTACTAGAATATATTTAATTGATGTTAGAATTTTAGTGCCATGAATCAGAATCTGTAAAACGAAGTGACAAGTTGTAAGTTATATCATCCTTAGGCGGATAAATAACCAGTAGAATACGAGTATATTAAGTCTTTAAACGAAGCTGGTTTGTGCTCAGTGAGAGAATAAGTAAATGGATGAGAAGACCTCCAACCAAAAGAAAATGTCATGACGGAGTTTACTTAATGAAGAATTGGTGGGGAATCAGACTTAATAGGGAACACCAATTGAAAGTCCATTTAACCAGATTTGCTCACGAATTGTTTCAAATAACACATTTTCAGAGAAACATATTTTTTCTTGTAGTCATGGTCAAAATTTTTAATTTGAATTGGGTTTCGTAATACATATAATACAAACTGTAGAACAAACGAAATCAAACCAAACCGAATGAAATATTTGCTTTCGATCAAGTTTATACACTTAACATTGAAACTGAGCCCCAAATTAATGAGCGTGACATTTAACCAAAGACATAAATAAAATCGAATAAGTACAAAAACAACAAAAAAAAAATTAACTCGATACAGTTTTATAAAGTTAAACGATTAATCGCGCGACACGTTGCCGTAAATTAAACATGTCAATTTAAGACGAAATTTATACACTCGAAATGGGTAATGTAATTACTGTTTTATGTATCTGGGTCACGTGCTTATTGTTTTTTTTTCACTCTTCGTCTACCTTGATATTTGAGTCCCTACCGAGAAGTAATCTCGCTAAGTTATGCAAGGTATGCGACGAGTTAATGGGTTTTAAACAGCGCTTATAACTTTCTTTACGTACTCATTTTACTTTTTAATTATATAAACCTACACATGTATACATATACATACATACATACATACATATATACATACATACAAACACTTCAGATCCCTTCCATACATATGTATTAGATAGACAATCCATCAGCCTTTGGAGGTCCAATGCTCGACATAAGCCTCTACTAATCGGCGCCACTTCTCCCAGTCCAGAGCGTTCAGATTTCAGCACTATCACAGTCTTCAAGTCATCAGACCACCTGGGTCGGCTGCGCTCCTTTTACCGAGACGCGTTTGCCGTTTGCCACTCGACGACCTTCCTTGCCTATCGCTTATCGGTTATTTGAACGACGTGGCCTGTCCTGGCACACATCATCATCAGTAGCCTACCTCAGTTCACTGCTGGGCACAGGCTTCCTTAAAAGAGCGCCATCGCAGACTGTCTTCAGCTTGTCCACATAGACAGAATTAATTTAAATCATGTACAAGTATAGTTAATTCACGCAGTAAATAATAAATTTTTATTATATAAATAAATGTACATTAGCCTTAGGAGCTAGATCGGTTAAAATAACATCAGGAACAAACTTTGCTAAAGAAAAGTTAAGGAGTAAGTAACATAATACAGAGTTTGAGTATATGGATGTAGGTATTTTTTTGAAGTTTTTCATGCTTTAAACAAAATGTGAATGAAGGTGCCGAGGGAAACCAAGCCTCACGTATCTTAATAAAATAGCAGATAGGGAATCGGAAGTCTCCGAAACGTACATTCGTGGATGAAGAGAGTTATGAATGTAGACGAACGTTTGGGGTCAGTAAGGCTAGCGATATTTAGTAACTTCATTTATTTTATAAATGTAACATCACGCCTGGGATCCTCGAAATGGTAGGCAGAGGAGTGTAGAACACTCGCACGTTTCACCAGTTACGTTTGCAGCCTACCACGGATTAGTGGGGCTGACCCACTAATTATTGCCATACACTGGGTACAAATCCAGATTCCGAGTTACTACTACTAGAAAATCTAAATTAAAAAAATCCCATAGTGCCTGATTCGGGATTTGAACCCAGGGTCTCAATCAGCAGCCGCGTTTGCAACTCAACCAACGAAGCAGTCATAATCGTTACATAATATACATATAACAATAATATTAAACAAACATATTTAGTCTTCTCCAAAGCGACTGACACACAACACGAATTCACATTAAATCCGTGACGTACGGTATGCGGTTAGTTCTAGCGAGAAAAGAACTACATAGACCATCAGTGCGATGTTTACACGGTCTAATGTTTGGCAAATTTCAGCAAACATTGTTAATGAGTTTGAGTGAGAAAAAAAACTGAAATGATCAGTAACGACGCTTGCACCATCTATTTCAGATGTAAACCGAATGCCATTGCCAGGGAAGCGCAGATTGCGTAAGGCGCGTATTATGAATGAGGTAGGTATGGGTATTTTTGGGTTGTCTATATTATAAGATGACTCATCTGTTTTCGCGCTGCACACATTTGGCGGTAAGTGTGACGTTTTGACGTCATTCCTCGGAGGAAGTGGTGATCCAGTCTCATTCTGTCACGCTGCGGTAATAAGGCGAAATGTATGCTCTGTTACCTATACCTATTGCGTAAGGAATGAGCTATGCTGATGTTATTAATGTTTAACATTTGGATATTTATTTATTGCTACAAATAATAGATTACATGAAACTGATGAAACAAAAGACATTATAGTAATCCTTTCTTAGTCTTAAAACATTAGGTATTTTCTATACGTTTTCACATCCACATCTTTTACGAATTATTCATTTTAAATTATTCTTATTTGGGACCATATAGGTACAATACACACATTGATCTTGTCATAATATATTAATTTTAAATATGATAGTAATAATAAATAAATTTAATTATAGTACCTACATAAATATGAGTAAAGCATTGAAACTACAGACGTGAAAGTCAAAAAGTGACGCTGAGGTGAGGAGCGTGGTCCGTACTGCATAAGAGCGCTGACTTTCGTTGACTGACGGCTTGCGTCTTGTGACTCTGTCTCACAATGGGCTGTAACAAGCCTCGACACGTCGTTACGGTGCGCTCTGATCAATATGTCAATGTTTTGTAGCGAGAGGCGCTTTCGCGAAACATCTGCTGTACTGGCGACGAACGCGATATAAATTGTAGTGATAATCGTAAGTGACGCATAGGGGTATGTTCGGGCGTGCAAAAGAATGACAGATGAAGGAATGTGGCATAATAGATATTCAATACGAATGATGATGATCTAGTAGGCATAATTGACTAATCACTTTGATCCAAATAGGTCATATATTGCTTGATGGGAGTCATGGGAGAGTTAGAAAGTCAAGAAAAGTTGGAAATGTCAGAAACCACGCTACGTGTATTGTACATAGAAGGAACATGTTTGATCTGTAAATAAATTTCGCATATTACATAGTAATAAGTATGTGTTGTTTTCTAACGTATTATTCTTGTATTATGATATAGGAATTCACAGGATATGAAAAAACGATTTGTGCCACGTGACCACGGTGACCTTATTAACAAGTTACCAGTCTGTCAATCCATTGGAATGGTTGAGTGTATTAAAATAATTAATCGATTTGTACATTGTAATGCAATTAATATTTTGCTTATTATAATAATATCGTGTGTGTGTGTTCTTTGACATTTACGTTCATGATAATTAATCTAACGCGCGTAGGTTCATACAATAACAAGGATATTTATAATCACAAGATGATCGGACGACGTGCGTGGGCGTGCACACCCCTTTAGCCCTGAATGTACTGATGTACACCCTATAGCCGTATGATTCTAGCCCGAACGGTATAGTTTTATATAATACTACAGTAGCATACCTTTTACCATAACTTATACTCTACAATTTATTATTTTAAATGGAAATGAATGTAAAGCGTCGTGATGGTGGTCATCTGTCATTTGTTGACATTTAGTTTATATGTTTTTTTGAAGCCGTTTAAAAAGATTTTACGTCATTTATTTCAGTACGGATTATTTCAATATTACTTCAAGCAAAATTCATGTCGAGTTATAAAATAGAATCAGTGGCCGTGGCGTGAGAGGGGGAGGGGGGCAGGTGCGGCTCGCCCCGGGGTGCACTTTTTAGGGGGCGGCAAAATTTCACAAATAATAAAATACTTGTTACAACAATATACCAAAGTAGTTGACCTTTTTCTTGACGTGATTTTCGTACGACAAAACATATACATAAACTCTTAACGGACGGCATAATTGCTTTCCACCCCCACCGGCTGACTCCCACGCTACGCCACTGAATAGAATCGTACTAAGAATTTTTGGAAGGCAGCTATGCTATTTTTTCCACCTTTACACTGGGGCTTGTGTCTAACAGTCGCAATATAATAAGGATCGAAAAGTAATAAAGTATTTTTGTATTATTTTAAGAAACTCGTTCCATTTTAAAACGATTCTCTTTGAACTTTTGAAATATATTCTTATTAAAATATCGCTACATCAAACTGGTGAAACGTGGGAGTGCACTACATTCCTCTACTTACCGCTTCGGGGATTACGGGCGTGATGGTACTTTTTTTCACTACATCAAATGTCATGAGGGAGTTGAGTAGAAGGAGTAACAGTACAGTCCACAGAAAGTGAGAGCGAAGGAGAAGTAAAACGAGAAGTTTTAAGGCTATAAGTCTTCGCGTTGTTTAAGATTACTGTTAAGACAGATTTCACATACCATAGAAAACATTATCGCTCTACTCACTAATGTCCTGTGTTAAACGTTACTTACATATCCAACTCAATATGAGGGGCGAAATGGGTACGAACTTGTGTATGACAGTTGAGTTCTGAGCTATTAAGATTACGCTGATTCGGGCGCTGTATTAACGCAGCTGAATTTCTAGCCATTAAAACATCTCAAGGAGAGCCAGTATCAAGAAAATATCCACAAAACGGTATCAAAACAGACTGCAATGTTTATACACGGCGAATGTTTGAGAGACTGCCAACTTTTTTGGGTCATGACCAGTTCATACGGTTAAGTATAACTAAAGGTTTAACGATCGTAAACCGTCCGGTACTTCGACGGTCGTATTTATTTGTGATGGACCTGCTTATTGCGTCCCGCTGTCGATCTCGCTGTGGGAGAGCCTTTTGAAATTCACACGTATTTGTAGCTGAGACGTGCGCCGGAAAAAAAATTGGAGGTTGAAGAGAAAGGAAAAGGTCGACGCCCTTTGATGTGGCTCGGAATAATTTATTCGTTTCTCTTCAAAGCATATCCTTGGAGAGTTTTTAATATTAACATACGATATGTGTCCTTTTAAATCTTACAATTTATTAGTATAATATAAAGTATTTTAAATTTTACTTATACTCGCTAAAAAAACCGTAAGTTTCTTTATTAGTACAGATAGATCGGTTAAAAAATCTGCCTTGTCAATAAAAAGTAGACAGGCAAAGTTATGGCCGAATTATTCATAAAAATTTTAATTCAAAACACATAGTTCGTATTCAGTTATGTATCCTACAAACATGAGGGTGTGTTGAGTTGGATACAATTGTGGACGGAATTTGGTCTAAATTAGGATCTTAAGACTCTAATAGACCGAGATATTTGGATAGGAACTTGACCCTTATTGTTCGTAAGCGTTTTTGGTGGGATATGTAGATTTTGAAGAAGGATTTTGGGCACGTAATAAACATTATAAACCTCCGGAGTTTAAAGAAGAAGTTGTGCTCTCATACCCAACCTGCATGCCCCGCGTGGGGTAATATGGGCGAAATCCCGTCGGGGGCTTTCTACGTCAGGAACTTGACTGAGACAGGCTGATGATGGTATGATAATAACGAAACGGTATATTTAAAGTCACTAAATGTCATTATGCTCGAATATACGATAATCCATCTGGCACATCCTTCAAGTTTCAATGTTCGGCCGAGCTGAGATGCTAATGAATGAATCTAGTTATCTGTTCCGAATTTGAACATGTCTGTATTTGTTTCTTTGACATCACGGTATCCACAGCATACGGTATCATAATGGTGAGTGTACATGTAGTTTATTTACATTGGAATTAACTAAACAATAAATATCCAGGACAATAGATAGATAGAGAATCAACGAGTAAACATTTTCAATGAAATGACGTCATGAACAGCCATCATTAAAAATAAATTATATCAAGTAATTTTTTGCAGTGTTCAATACGCTCAATTTGTTGGTCTGCATTGTAGGCGGAACGTACCGCGCTATGAGCACCGACGTGTGGGCTGTCATCTGTCTTTAGGGTTCCAAGACTAAATAATATTCAATATTCAATATGTGTCTCCATAAAAGAAAGAAGCATAGGAACTCTTCTACAAGTTGGTTTCACCACCGGAAGAAAACAGCTGGTTAGCTGGATTCAAAAGGTCCAGAATTAGGGGGATCTATGTCCAGTGATCTTTAACGGCTCATGAATGGGCCTTTATGTGTAATTATTATTTCTTGTTAAGTTTTTCTTTATAACGAAGATTTGGTGTTATCCAAAACGGGCGCGTTTTATTAATTTGACATCGTTGTTACTTACGGTCGATGAAACAAATGTCTCATTACTAGTCTGTACGTACTTTTATTTGGAATTATACATGATAAATATAACTTTACATTTTCATCCTTACAAGGTGAACGTATTTTATTGATAAATCGAGTACTGAAATATCGGTTTAAAGGTTTAAAAATAATAATACCAGTACGGAACCCTCAAAGCGCGGTATATTTTGGCACTTAGCAGTAATTTTAATAAATATCTAAGGAGAAAAAACAGTATGACTAATTACATCACGCTTGTGATCAATCAATTAGGCGCGAGATAAAAAGTTCGATTCGTGTCATACACGGGGTATTACAAAGCGACGAAATGTATGCTGTGGCTATGCTGAGTGGTTCTTGAGTAAACTTTATTTGTAAAGCTAAAATGCTGCCTGAACGATGTCATCTAACATTATTGAAGGGCATATTTTAAAATTAGTCCGGTGATTTGAATTGACTGTCTCGTTGGTCGTGTTGGTTGCAAGCGTGACTGGTGATCGGAAGGTCCTAGGTTCATATCCCGGGTCATCCACTATTAGATTTTTCTAATTTAGATTTATTATTAGTACCTCGGAGTCTGGATTTGTGCCCGGGATATGGCTATAGCCGACCTTACTACTTATTCCATAGTGGGACGTCAACGTAACTGATGAAAAGTGGAAATTGATTTTAAATTTATGTCCGGTAGTAAATTTCTAAAGGCTGACGGATGGAAAATTAGCCACCCACTGTTGATATTCTTTCATTAAACTTATTTATGTTACTTATATATACAAAATATACAATTTATATATATTTTACATATGGCCTTAGAAGAGCCAAAAAAACTTTTGTTATGCTTAATAATAAGATAATACTTTTAACACCATCAGTTTCAAATTATAAGTGTATATTATTAGCATTTAAGTTCAGTGTACGATCTTATTTGTCATCTATAATACTCATGTAAAAATATTCATACTATCCCCATTTTTTATTAATGTGAAAAGCGCTAGAATGCTGCCTTAAGCCAAATACGGCGGTCTGTTCATATTTTGCTTTAATATTTAACATAGTAAGTACTGTTCGTGTTCTTAGTTACTCATATGACACCTGTAATGTTACATTTTTATAAATGTCTCGCGTCCCCTTTTGACATTGACTGTGCTGACTTTCAAGTGCTGGATAATAGATGGCGCTAGGTGTACACAAACATCGTTAAAAACAAATACGCGCAACATGCCCGCCATATAGCTTCCTAATGTTATATAGCCCTTTACTAAAACATTCGGCATACAAAGCGTCACAAAGAATCGATCGACTCACCCGCTGTTCTAGATCGGACGTAAACGTAACTAGTGAAACGTGGGACTGTACTACATTCCTCTGCCTACCTTTTCGGGAATTACAAGCGTGATATTATGTATAGATCATGTCATTACAACATACAATATATTGTACGACTTTGTTAAAATGTAACAGCTTCATTTAAGCTGTCTGTCTCTACATTGTCGCTGTGTCCAGTATCAGAGGTAAGAAATTTATTACAATAAATGGACATCCTTTAAGTATTCTTAATAAATTGAAATGTTTTATTTTAAACGTCAAAGTAATAGCCAAATGCGTAAGCTCCTTAGATAATTAATAAAACAAAAATTACTGACTGGCTCGTTGGTCGTGTTGGTTGCGAGTGCGACTGCCGATCGGGATGTCCCGGGTTCGATTCCCGGGTCGAACATTACAAAAATTTTCTAATTTAGATTTTCTAGTACCTAGTAGTTCGGAGTCTGGAGATGTGCCCGATGCATGGCAGTAGGCTCACCACCTATTCCATAGTGGGACGTAAACGTAACCGGTGAAACGTTGGAGTGTTCTGCATTCCTCTGCCTA
>DWDW01001889.1:0-10915 GCA_018245635.1 Mimoniades versicolor eupheme | reverse complement strand
GGGAAGATCCAGTCGGTTCGCCTTGAGCTTTTATAACTTCTGTGTTGTAATATATTTACAAACAACTGTTCACTGCTTTGCGACTACATATTTTGAAAGTATTATAACATTTTAACAATTGTGTGCTTGAGTTTTATAATAAGTTGCAAAACAAAATTTCTAGAATTTAAATATATACGAGTCAAATTAATGTAAGTATTCATCATCATCGTCATTAGCGTATTGCAATCCACTGCTGGACATAGAGCTCCCCTAAGGGGTTATGCCCATAATCCCTACGCTGGGCATGCGGGTTGTTTTACGCAGAGCACAGATTCTCGCGCCGCCTACGCTGCTGCCCACAGACTGCCAGGGCATTTAGCTGTGCCTAGGCAGACTGCCTCTTACGACACCCAGTATCCCGGCACGGGGTCGGGGAATGTATTCTCACACCGCCCAGACATTAATTTTACACCGCCGCGACACGGACTAACTACTCAATTTAAATCGAATATTGTAAAGCTCTATTTATTTATATTTTTTTTATGCGTGCAAATGGAATTTTCTTCGGCCTGATATTCACAAAAGAGTACCTAAATTTTTAAGTAATAGCTGCTAATGGCTTTACGACAGTATGTTGCACGTAATAAAATAATAACGAATCAAATCTGATCTGATACCAGGAAATCATAGAACAGTTAGCAATCATGAGTAGCCTTGCATACACACCGAGGATAATTTGAGGAATATATTATTTCATATTCCCTAACAGGCTTCGTCGTGCAGTTGTGCCACAGTACAGGGAAACACGAGCGTAGAATAATAAAATTTGCATAAAGGTATCAATGCTATGTAAATATCAATGCTAACGTCGTGGGCAAGCGACAAAGGTCTCACCGACCTTGCTCTCATCGACGAGGCCCTTTGATTCGCTACTCACATCACTCGACCTGACGCTAAAATAACAACCGTGAAAATATAAACTTACTGGTCAATTACATATTTCAAACTTATTTGCGTACATATTAAATACCCTTAGCGTTCAATGTTGGGATGTTAATTTTATAAGTATGCTTGATTACTGTAAATTTCAGGTCTGTATTATAATTTCTTCTATCTCATTGCGAAAAGATTAACGTAATTATAAAAAGATTATAGAAAATAATCAAATAAAAAAGATCAAAGTATACTTACTTATATTTCTAATCTAGACAAAGGTTTTTAGGAACGTAACTCTTGTTTCTTAGCTAATCACGGGATATGTGGATAGATGTACCGCGTAGCTACCCACTGGATACAGTGCCAACTGTCCTCGCCAGTCGAAATATTAAAGTTTTCCTCATAAATAAAGTATTGGAGGAAAATCAAAATGAATCCTTGACCTTGATTCGAGTAACGCTAGACTATTTCAATAGTTTATTTATCAGCCAGCAAGGCCAGACTGTAGCCAACTAAGATAAGTCACACATCTTACACAATTTCGTACAATATCTAACTACCTATTATCTAGTTGCTAATAAAATAAAATGAATTAGTGTAATATTAACAAGGGTTGATAAGTTGATATTGCCAGTTTTGATCGTTGAAGGGCTAAATATTTATTTATGATCATTTTATTTTGAGCTATTTCCTATCACAGTAATATCTAATGTGCCTGCACTCAAATATAAACGAAACGGTCATAATAACATTGGAAGCCGTAAGGCTTGTGCCCAGTACGTAAGATGCAAGTAGATTCTTTGTACTCTATGACCAAACTGGTGAACAGAATGAGCATATATTAAAAATACGTTTTCATTTTGCCTCGTTGGTTGTTTTGGTTGCAAGCGCAACTGCCGATCGTGAGGTCCTGGGTTCAAATCCCAGGTCGGACAGTATTGGAATGTTCTCACTTAGATTTTCTAGTTGTGGCTTAAGTCTGTATTTGTGCCTGGTGTATGGCAGTAAACTCACCATCTATTCCATAGTGGGATGTCAACGTAACTGAGGAAACGTGGGGCTGAAGAACACTCCTCTGTCTACCTCTCCGGGATTACGGGCATGATGTTACGTTACGTTATTCTTACACTATCATTTTCTTTATTTATAAAAGTGCATATTTATTAACAGCATCAGCTTGTTGCGCCCCACTGCTGGACATAAGACTCTCCAACAGCACGCTACTAAGCTCGGTCTTCAGCTCTTTCTTCCCAACCACTGCCAACCACTTTGCATATGTCGTTATTCCACCTATCTGTAGAGTGCCCTACGCTACTTGGCCGATTCATTGGCTTACTTTGCCTATCCCGTCTTTGTTTTTCAACATCTCAAAAGTCACTCTACACAACGGTTTTATACGCGCACAGTAAAAAGAACATTGTGAATCGGAACACATTTGGCATACATTTGGTCGATACTTATGGAGCTTCATATATTGGTGCATGGCGCTGTGAAGGAAGGATGACGTAAGCGAGTCAACGAGTCGGGAGAGCTCACACACTTAGCATCCATCTGAACGATCATCCGAGATACTGTCAGAACTGTTGTGTATCTAAACGTGTTATAAGAAAATAGTAAATGAAATAAAATAATAATTAGGTCAATAAAAATCGAACGTATTTCGTCTGAGTAAGGACCATCGCCAATTCCTATAGTTAATATGAAGCGGCTGGTATTGTGCAATATTTGAACCTATTAACATTTATGTATACTAAGTTGACTAATGATACTCATTAACAATGCCTCTATTCCAGTTCTTTGGCCAATTACCCGTTCAGGGATTACCAGGCGCGTTGTAACGAATAATCTTACTAACAAATAATATTGACACTGAAAGTCTTATTCCAACAGCCATGTGAGGCAGGTGCCAATACCTGCCATGGTCTACCTGCTCGATTACATCTCACTTCATATAAAAAATGCATTAAAATATATTATATGTATATTATTGTCTTAAAAGTTGGGAGCAATAGTTCAAATATCTTAAACTTATTTAAATATATTTAATACAAAAATGTAATTGATTTGTTTGGAAATAAAACCTGCTTAAAGTCTTTAAGTATATTAATCGCTTCGATTTCCTATTACTACGTACACCCATGTGAGAATGACGTAATTGCCAAAATAATATTTCTATTCAAAATATACAGTGGCTTTAAAATGAATCTGCTTAAGTTAATTTATTATACATAGTTACAGTCCTTTATTTCAGTTTGAATCATAATTACATCTTCACGCCAAGGCTCTTATGCAGTAAGCACAGAGTATACCTAGAGTGTCAAATATTTCTATTCTTAAAATTTTGTCGGTCTTGGTCTAAATTCATAATACTGCTCATACAGAATGAATAAAGAAGCATCTATATTACACACATAAATAATTACCATTGCAATAAAATAAAAAAAACCAACATTATCCACAGAGATCAACAATTGTGTTAGTGTAGTACATTATTAGTGTATTATATGAATGCTTCAGGTCGTTCTTGATATTTTTTACAGCGGTATGAAGTCACCGGTCAATGTTACCACGGCCTAGGACCGTATGCGTGGTGGGGTACGTCTTCTTCGACGTTATTCGCGAGCACAAGGTTGTGTTGCGCAAGCTTTACACGTGTCGCTCGCCCGCCGCGACCTCTTCCGAACACTTCCGATTCGCATGCACAACAACAACTTTTGAATATTTGAAAGGTGTATGACGTACGGTCACGGAAATAAACCTTAAACGTTAATGATTACTAGATTTTTTTTTCTCATCATCGCTTCGTTAGCAAGGACGACGGATACGTTTTCAGTTTAAAAAAAAGTTTAGTTTGTGCGAGTGCTCAAGAAGAACAAATTATTATGAATTCACCTTGAAATTTTAACACGTCTTTACTGTGATCATGCGTGGTGTAGTCTATGTTAATGTTATGAATTATAATTTGAAATCAAAATGTACTCTTATTATTTTGTAATTTATTCTCTTGAGTTTTCACAAATATGTTCAGCTTGAGGATTACTGGCAAAAACTTTTTATACCTTAAATAGGCTGATGATTATGACTTTTCACAATATTTAAAGCTGTTTTTTACATGCATCCATATGTATATCAATTTATACAATGTAATCGTTTATTCAATCCCTTACGACATTCCCATTAAAGGGAACAGGATTAAAGAGTTAACCAAAAACTGATGTTTGTCACTTTTAGCGCACGTGCAAACTCCGGTCGCCGGTGACCTACAAACGCTCGCCCGTATCACCACGCTCGTTCGTAGTCCCGTAGCACTCTGTAGCAGAACGACCTAAACGCCCATCGTTCTAGAAAACTCCACGCATACGATCAAATTTGAATCATAGTTCTTTAGTAGCAAGTCACTAATCCGCTAATCATAGGTTCGTTGTATTTCATTAAGAGTTGTTTACTGAAGTTAAATTCCAATAAAATAAATGATATATACAAATATGGTTGGTTGTGTTGGTTGCAAGTGCGACTGCCCATCGGGAGGTCCTAGGTTCAATTCCCGGGTCGGCCACTGTAAATTTTTTTATTTATATCTTCTAGTAGTGGCTCGGAGTCTGGATATGTGCCCGGTGTATGGCAACAGGCTCACCACCTATTCCATAGTGGGACGTAAACGTAACTGGGGAAACGTTATGTATTCCTCTGCCTACCTCTTCGGGGATTACAGGCGTAATGTTACATTTACATTTTTTTGGTGTTTGGACTCTATATTGGGGTAACGTGGAGCTAGATCACTAAGAGCGAATTTAATGACCGACGACCCAGAGTGATCTCGAGAAAATATATGTATTGTATATGTATATATACCTACTATATTATTATAAGATAAAACTGATTTATATTATTATTATTTATTATTTATTTAATTTTACCGGAAGTCAGATGTTTCTGAAACTGTCGTGTGTGTATCAAGAATGATAAATATAGAAAAAATACGTGAGATCAAAAATAATAGGAATGTTTAGCAATCGATGCTCTCTACCAACCCCGTAAGGAACGCGGCGTGTTTACACAATAACAATAGTAAGACTGAGTTTAACTCGTGGTTCATACAACATATGTCTATAATAAAGTCATTAAAGAGAATTTAAAAATTAACGTATTATGAGGCCAAGGTTACTTCAAATGTAATCATTTCTAAACATGCTCATAACGCGTAATTAAAAAAGATAATTTAAATAATATATGTATTACATATGTAGATATACGCCGCGCACGTATAAACATGCATGTAGCATACAAAACAACGAAAGATGTAATACAATATTAAATACCTACATTATTATAAGATTACAATATGTAAAGATATACAATGTTTACAAGTTTTTGTATGACACATTTTTACTATGAACGCTATTTAGTCTTGCCATGGCTAATTAGGCAAAAGTGCCTCAGGCTATGGCTAACAGTGGATTTAGACGGTCCGATGACGACTCTGACCAATCCACCGAAGTTACGTTCGCCGCATTTAAAGTGGTATTCTGAAAAATCCTACGTGATCACTTAACAGAAGCGGAAAATTCGTCGTAACATCACGCCTGTATTTACTCGAATGGATCAAAAGAGGAGTGTTGCACCCCCTCAACTCACCCAGAGGGGGGCGCTTCCGACGAAGGCTTGAAGACCCCCAGGGTCAAAGCCAACCCCAAGGTGGTGTTTAGTGGATAGGCAGGGGCTTCTCCCCTGAGTCCCACATAACCACTGCGAGCGGTCGCAGTGGTATGCTTAAAGCGTCACCACCTTCCTTCCGTATGGAGGGTAGCCCTTTTCCGCATTTGTCTGGGCGCAAAAAAAAAAAAATTTGAATAAACAACCTTTCGGTACTGTGGCGAGTTGTGTTATTACTTGAACCTTGCGCTTGCCCAGTACTGCCGTGGTACCTAACCGGTCTGTCCGTCGGTTTGTACAGCAAAGTAAAATAATTATAAACAAACACTTTTTAATAAACTGCGAAACTACCCGTAACGTAAGGATTGCAAAACAGGCACGCGAATTTTGAAATACATGACCTTATCAGGGCGTTTTAAAGTCCCAGGATGCTGCTGATAAAATATCCAGTACATCCCAGGATACTATAAGAAACAGGACATGTCATGGTAAAACAGAACTGCTGGCAACTCTACAGTGAGCGCAAGACCTGTCAAAAACATTCATCAAATACAAAGGCAGTGAACAATACGCACGATCACAAACAGAACATCTTAAGCGATTAATATTAATGCAATAAATATGTCTCTTTGGAGAATAAATACGCTCTTTGGGGAAGGCCTAGCCCTAGCAGTGGACTAATATAGACTGACGATGATGATGAAATATGTCATAAAAATAATACTTGTTTCTAATATTGACATATGTCTAATACTATTTCTTTCTACCCAGTACATTTTTTAAATCAGTGTAATTTTGTTATCATCATCATCAGCTTGTTGCAATCCACTGCTGGACTTATCCACTACTGGACACCCTTCCCTGAGTAGTTATGCCCATAATCACCCCACTGTGCATTATTTTGCTAACTTTATAAATGAACCGTACAGTATCTAGCCCTTATTCCATTGCAATACTTTTTTAGTTTGCCATGCTTAAGACGGTTTGGATTAAAAAGTTTTTTTCCAACAAGTAAAGTTTAGTGACAAAAATAAAAATATTTATAAACTGTAATTGTAAAAATTATAATGGAAACTAACAATTATAACAAACCACCAACAAATTATTAAAACAATATATTTGTAACTGGTGAAACGTGGGAATGTTCTACATTCCTCTGTCTACCTCTTCGGGGATTACGGGCGTGAAGTTACTTTTTATATTTGTAATAAAAACTAATAAAACCAAGAAGCTAATACTAGTATGCACAAATTTTTATGCGGACGGTACTTTATAGAGGTGGGACCGCGAGACCGCCATTTCTCAATCGTTCAATGTATCTTAGTATTCAAGAAACGAAATGACATTTCTCATATTTCTCCAAACAATTATCTTAACAAATGAATATGAGGTGACGAAGCTGAAAATCATCCTACAGTAATCATTTTCGTTTATTACAAGCTTTGTCGAACTATAATATCAAGTTTATGTTATTGTAAAATGACTACGTACTTTTGTTAATAGTAAAACTTATGCGTTCAAAATATTCACAGACACAGGGCTGTTGCTGATGTCCGTAATAATTATATCTTTTAGTGATAAATCATATGACTTATATGATTACTTTAAGTTATATTTGAATCCACTGAGTTCTTTCTAACCTTTCATTAAAATGTCAACCTGAAATAAATAACGAGTTGCGAATGGATCTTCATGAAAATTCTAAAAATCTGTTAGATTTCGCTCCGTAACACATTCGAACACACACTCCGAAAACTTGATATTTTACTTCAGTGTCAGAATTTGTTGGAATTTGGAAATATTAAAAAAAAGTAACATCAGTAACATCACGCCTCAATCCCGGAAGAGCTAGGCAGAGGAATGTAGAACACTCCCACGTTTCACCAGTTGGTGCCAAGTCCAAGTCCCACGCTGGAATGGAATAGGTGAGCCTATTGCCATACACCGGGCACATATCCAGACTCTAAGCCACTACTAGAAAATCAAAATTAGAAAATTTAGTAGTGCCCGACCCGGGAATCGAACCAAGGACCTCCCGAACACGAAAAAAATAAAATATTGGTATTTATATTTGAATTTTGAAATATTAGCCCCTGGAAAATTATATATTATTGTGGTACATTCTAATTTATATATGCAATACTATATCTTATGTGCTGTAGATGCATTTTTGAAGATTAAGAGTTTTTGTTCTAACCGATAAAACGTGGGATTGGAGTAACTCGCCTCTGGCCACCTCTTCTGCGATCACAAGCTTGACGTTACGCGTGTATTATGAAGAAATGAAATATTCAACTTGCCGTCCCGTATAACAATAGGAGGCTGTAGATAAAGGTTTCACGTTTGAACAAAAAATATATTAAAAAATCGTCGTAGAGCTCGCGTGTGATGTATTGCACGTTCGTGCTGGTACGAGCCGCGCTACGCATTTTCAATGAACTGATTCAGTTACGTACTGTTATCTATTCACTTGAACTTTGAACGAAAACTACGTATTATATATTTCTGATATTCTACATGTTAAGAGAATTTTTAGAAGATTTTGAACAGAAGGTAACATTTAATTTTAGAGCTGAAAATATAATTAATTGTAATTAAAAAATAATCAAGGTGATAAAGAGGTACTTATTAAAGCATGTGAAGTTTAGTAACTTATCATCACACACCAGGTTCTTTAAGGGGTAGGCAGATAGCACAGCCAAATATGACAATGTTTTTAGGGTGATAGCAAGCCTTAGATTTGACTGCCTCGTTGGTCGTGTTGGTTGCAAGTGCGACTACCGAACGGGAGGTCCTGGGTTCGATTCCCGGGTCGGGCACTACTAATTTTTCTAATTTAGATTTTCTAGTGGTGGCTCGGAGTCAGGATATGTGCCCGGTATATGACAATAGGCTCACGACCTATGCTATCGTGGGACTTAAAAGTAATTGGTGAAACGTGGGAGTGTTCTGCATTCCTCTGCCTACCTCTTCGGGGATTACAGGCGTGATGTTACTTTATAGGAAGCTCTTAATTAATTAAATTGTTTTCCGAAGTTACCTATGAATTTTTCTTTTCAAGCTTTTTGTCGTACCTATCACTGTTGGACAGGGTTAAAGCATTCGTCCACCTCGCCCGCCAAACTCAGATTGGCGAACTCCACACGTATAAAGAATTTTAGTTTTTATAAACTCTAAGGTGTGCAGATTTCCTTACAATGTTTTCCTTCATCGTTATAGCAAATGATATTTAATCTTAAAACAGGATTTGAACCCAGGAACCCCGGAGTTAGGGACTGAATTTCAAACCACAAGGCTATCACTGGTTACCGATGTAAGAGTTAGTTATTTTTAATTACCATTCCCTTATAATTTTCTATGTTAAAATATGAGAAAACCAAGCGAAGTACGATTTCTTTTAGAATGAACTGACACAAACTTAGCTCTATTGTACTTAAGAGTCTCGCAGTTGACATAAAATTCAACGTAAGAAATATATAGGTACTTGGCGACTATAATTGTTCGGATCGCGCTGAGTTTTATTTCTCACAAAAGACGCAACGCTCAACTAATGTCAAGAGTTTTAACGATATAATCCATCGCGTCAACGACAGCCAGCAAGCTTCCTGCGTCGTTAGGCCCACAGACCTGCACTCCATTGCTATATGATCATAACGAATAATGACGTCATTTTAGTTGTGTATACTTACCCAGCTGTCGTTAAATATATTCTATTAGAAAAGCATCGTTTTAGAAGCCAATAAACATCTTATTTCGTACGAATGTAACATGTAGTTTCAAATACTAATACTCCACCGTGGAAACCAATTATCGAATATTTTTGAGTTAATCTGAATTTGCGGCCGATTTATATCAACAGGCTCCCTCGCTGTGCCATGTTGGGACCTAAAGGTAAAAACTGAGACGTGGGAATCTACGAATCTACTACACTTCGGAGGAATACAGGCTTCCCTTATACCCGATTTATTAAAAAAAGAAAATGGGAATCGCATAGATACAATGATTATTTGCCACATGCTGTGTACGACGTAGGTTTGTAAAGATAATGCAGGGTAGGATTTTCCTAATGGAAAATGAACAGTTCCCTGTATTTTTCCCGCTTTGTAAGCTTTATTGTTTGCACATTGTTAAGTTTGCATTGACTAAGTAGTTATCCATTGTGTTATTGTGTAACATTGTGTAACATTTCCATTGTTTTGTTTACTGTAAGGTTGCTAAGAATTAAGATTTAGCAAGAATATTACTTAGCTCGCTATACTCCTTACGGTCAAGATAATCTATTTCATGGTACCAAGAGTATAGGTTTAAAATAACTGCCGGCTTTACAATCTATTAATATTGGTATGGATCATGTGATATATGGAAAGAATTAAAATGTGTGCGAAGAGAAAGTGCGAGGGCGGCGCGCTGGGCGGGCGGCGGCGGCGCGCAGCGGGTGCGTCACTCGGCCGCCGGCGCCCGCAGCCCGCGCGCCTCTGCTCGCTCCGCCGCGCCCGCCGCGCCCGCCGCCCCCGCCGCGGCCGACCCCCGCGCCGGTTATTATGCCGGCGCTCCGGGGCCGCTGTCCACGCGCCGCGCGCCCGCCGCCGCGCCGCGTCGCTCCGCTGCCGGCGACGTCCACGCGCTCGTCGCGTACTCCCAATCGCACCCGATTACGCGTTTCACGTCTGTAAACCGGAATGTAAATATTTATGGATGTCAGTTTTCAGTTGTTTAGATTGGCTGTGAAATTCAAGGTATGTAAGTAATGTCTGGTGTTACGATTTTTACACGACAATGTTTATGTCAGTTTGGTTCAGTTTTTTTTTTTCAATCTCGTTGAACAGTTCGAATGAATCGAATCGCTGAACGTAGCACGCATTTTGTATGTTGCACCGAGCTTTGTATTTTTAATAGTACATATTGAAAGTAATCGCCATCGGTAACTACACTTAATGACGTACAGAGTGCCCTTCTATATTTGGATCGATAGTTTACTATTAAACCGCGGTAGTGTTCGACAGATTTTTCGCATCAAATTACATTATTAAACTGAAGAACCGCCAACGCGTTGTGCGCCGTCGCGAATTTGTCAATTTCCATTCTTAATACCAACGATCAAGGATTCCGCTTTGTGTCCAAAACGAGTGTAAACAATGCTAGATGTGGTTAGCGAAACGTTCCAGACAAAGCAATTAATATAACATTTACAGGCCAAAATTTATTCGACAATCAGTTAGTTTGTTGTTAGTAGCCCTGACTTTATTACAGACACAGTTATAATAACTCCACGATATAAAACGATACGTACACAGTCCGGTCTAGAAGACAGCAGTGAGGAGACGGTATCATGTAGAAATCATTC